>JACYXH010000802.1:5759511-5767011 GCA_026745465.1 Lota lota
AATTAGAACCTTGAAAGAACTCCCAATCGCACGAGATTGGACAAAGGACCTTATTGCATTTCATAGGCAATTACCTGTATCGGCATATATATCTATGCTGCGTCTTCGGCTCCGCTTGCTTTGGCGGCCAATGGGCCTTCATTATGAAAACTCTCGAGTTTCAGCACACAACAATCTGCCGTGATAAAGGCTCGGAGGCCAGAATTCCAACAGCAGAGGAGGAGAAGCCATTTTGGTTCTTCCTCCGATCATACGTAGGTAATGGCAGACGATGAAGGGTCGCCGGACAGGAAACAGGTGGGTTTAAAGGGAGTGGGTGGCAAGGGGGGGGGGGGGTTGCTGAGAGGCATCACTGACCCCTTTTCCCACTCCCCTGGTGCTGGTGGGGGGGACGTTGGGGAATGGGGAGACGATGGGGGGGGGCGGGGGGTTGGAAGAGTGGAACCAGGCTGACAGTTCAGCATCTCCAAACATTTAGCTTCCAAACCAGAGATTTAGCATTAATAGCTGGCGAATGGTGGCACTCCATTCTGTGTGTGTGTGTGTGTGTCTGTGTGTGTGTGTGTGTGTGTGTGTGTGTATCCTGACAAGGTGGATAATATGTATTAATAAATGTTCTTGGGAATGAGCCAATATTTCTTGGGGTTAAAAAGTTAAAACATTTCAACTATCCATTTATTTGACTGCCAGCCAGCCAGCTCTCCCCTTCTGAATTGCGTTGAACAAACCCCACCCGTGCGGAGCACAGGGAAGGCTAAAGCAAACACTGAGCACATTAGCTGCAAATACTACCCAGGGACCGGGCGGGCTGGAATGAGTCTGCATACCAGTCAAGTGGATTGTTTGATTGCACTTGGGTGCTGAAACCCAAGTATTTATGCACAGCCTAAGTGCTGTGTATAATTCTGTGTAAAGTGTGTGGCTTTGTGTTATGTGGCTCTGTGGGCACGTGAATAGCAGTGTGTCTTTGCATTAAGTCATCGCTGGATTCGGGTGGGCCCTATCTATCAACATGTGTATGTGTGTGTGTGTGTGTGTGTGTGTACATGTGTGTGTGTGTGTGTGTGTGTGTGTGGGGGGGTGGGGGGGGGGGGGGGTATATCTGTGCTACATTGCTAGCACATAGAATGTAGAACTAACCAAATTGGCCAAAACATTACTACTTATAGTCTTTAAACCACTACATTTGTAATATTTTATTTCTTCAGCAAGATTTACTGGACAGAATTGAATGTGTGTTTGTGTGTGAGTGTGTGTATGCGTGTGCATGTGTGTGTGTGTGTGTGTGTGTACGTGTGTGTCTGAGTATGTGTGTGTGTGTAAGTGTGTAAGTGTGTGTGTGTAAGTGTGCATGTGTGTGTTTGTGTGTGTGTGTGTGCGTGTTTGTGTAATGAGTGGTTACCTGATCTTCCTGTTAGTTAATCCTTTTGGTCCCCAGCACAATGTGCCAATCACCCAAAGTCTCTCACAGACACACACAAACACACACACACACACAAATATCCACAAACACCCACACACAACATACAAAAGCGTGACGTACAAATTTGACACTTAATGATGTGTGTTGTCAAGGTATCAGAGATCAGATTGCACAACACCGTGTGTGTGGGGGGGGGGGGGTGATGTCGTCATCTGAAAGATCAGGAAGTCCCAGACTATAGCTAGAATCTAGGTCATCGCTGCTTTACTTTTACTCCTCCTTCTCCTCCTCCTCCTCCTCCTCCTCCTCCTCCTTCTCTCCCCTCGTACAACAAACAAAAGAAACGAAGAAAGACATTTTGACGTTTAAAAGAAGCCAGGCAGAACCCAACATCCCTTAGACCACAATTCTACAGCACAAAGTTCTGCCAAGTCGGAGTCCTTTGACTTAACTGGTTCCACCCAGCCCGCGGAGAACATCCACCGCCACTGCTGGTAGAGATTAACTTCATAACTTCCATTTGGGGTGGGGGGGCGTGTCCTCTGTTTTTCACTTCAACAGAAAGACTCTTCATCTTTCATGGATTAGGAGCGTTTTACGACAACTGCGTAGTTATCCACCAGTAAACAAAGACTCCCACAGTGTACTGATAGCTAGTTTGGGGGCCTGTTGGAAGTTGTTTTTGTTTACCTTTGTCTTAATTGGAAGGTATTACCTGTCTTGCCAACTACCCTTCACAGCCCCCCCCCCCCGTCCCACCCGTCCCCGTCCCGTCCCCCCCCCAACTCCACAAAGCTCCATCTTTCCACTGGATTCATCCCATCTTATCACTAATGCCCCGGCTGGGATTATGTGCCTTACCTTAGGGAAAGATGTAAACAGCAGTGCACCTATTTGCCTGGGGGAAGGGACGCGAGGAATTATTAGAGGACCACCAAGAGATCAATACACACAAAAACATAAACACACTTTAACACTCAAACAAACACTGATAAACACACAGACTCAAACCCTTACAGATGCACACATACACACAAACACATACACAACGGCATACACACGTATACATAAACACACAAAAACATGCACACATGCATACACACACACAAAGACACAGACAAAGGCACACATAAATATACATACACACCAACAGACGCACACATACATATAGAAACACACGTATACTATTGTGGAGTGTATGTGGATGATGGCTGGTTTAAGCAGCCTCACCCAGCCCCAGAGTGCAATCCGTCTGACTCAGGTAGGGTGAGGCTGCTTAAACCAGCCATCATCCACACACACTCCACAACTATGCATACACAGACAAATATAAAGACATACAAATCTTAGTACATCCAAAGCAAAGGTATGTTTAACAATTCAAAACTGCAACAAGACATCTCCGGTTCTGTCTGTCTTTTCAAAAACGTTCAGAGGTAATCCTGAGGAGAGCAGACGGAGAAGAGGGACAGCGAGGGCCGGTGATTGCCCTCCTCATTACCCGTCCGACCAATACACACCATTAGGAGGCACAGCTCTGAAGTGCTGGTAATAGGTGCTATTTGGTGAAGAATGATATCTACCTCTACAGATGTCGGGCCCAGCCAAAACCGCGTGTTGCCTATGAGTGTTTGTGCCTGTGTGTGCATGCACACACACACACACACACACACACAAACACACACACACACAAAGAAACACACTGCAGTTGGTGCTCAGGCCCCTCAAACGGTATTTCCCAGACACTGATAGACCTCTATTACTTTAATATGAAAATTACAACCATGTGAAATTTCTCTCATGGATCAAACATACATGGCTGCTGACCGCAACATATGGCTGCTCCAGTTTTGTGGGATTCCACCCCCCCCCCCCCCCCACTCCCCCAGTTCATCTCTCTCTTCACTTCTCATCCCAAACTCACTGTAGATTAGGCTCTTCTTCTAGACTTGCCAAACACAACAGTTGGTGCAGCATCACCCGTGCACATGAATGTTTATGTTTTTGTTTCATTTTCTCTCTTCTCGTCTTTTTTTCCTAGTTTGTCTCGCTGCTGTTTTTTTGGTTTCCTCTCATCATCTATTTATTTTCGTTCTGCCTCACTCTCTCTCTCTCTCTCTCTCTCTCTCTCTCTCTCTCTCTCTCTCTCTTTCTCTCTCTCTCTCAAACTCCTTCGCTTTCTTGTCCCGAATGGAAATTTTGTGGTTAGTTGGTACTGCCTGTTCCGGGAGATGGGTTTGATGGGTTTGGGAGTGTGGGGTGGGGGGGGGGTGGGGGGTGGGGGGGGGGGGGGGGGGGGGGGGGGGGGGGTGGGGGGGGGGGGGGGGGGGGGGGGGGGTGGGGGGGGGGGGGGGGTGGGGGGGGGGGTGTAAGGGATAAGCTGGGGTAATTCGTTCTCATTGGTTCAGCTGGGATTCTAGGGTAAATGGAGCAGAGCAAAAATTGGCCAGAACTACCCGCCTTCAAAAAAACACACACACACACATTTCACTCTCCCACACACACACACATACGCATGCAAAAACGCACACACACAAGCACACAAACACATGCATGCACAAACACACACAGTCATACAAAACATACACATACACATACACATACACATACACACACACATACACACACACACACACACACACACACACACATATGCCCCCCCCCCCCCCACAAACACACACACACCATCTCAGTATGCTCTTCTGTACCCTGATTAAACGCAATTTACATGGTACAGAGCAGAGGCAAAACTGTCCTGTCTTTGTTTGGCCTCAACTCTGCATCGTCATAAAGATACAAGTCGTTAAATTTAACAGACACAAATAGCTGACAAATGTGGTGCAAGGGAACAAAATATTAATGTTGTAATATGTATGTGCCATAAATCGTAGAATATAATAGTGGTTAATAGTATTGACCTCACATGTCTAAAACCACATAGGCCTACACTTCATTACCACTTCACACCTGGCCGCGCCAACCCCTTAAATCATGCATACGCAGCCAAACACTGCAATCATATCCATAATAACCAAACAAAGGTGTACTGTATTTAGCGCAAGGAAATTAAATGTATCTGGAAATAACGAGCCACCAGAAGTGCTCTGTTGTGTCTCGCCATGCAGCCCAGCAACTAAACAGCGATGGTTGTGAGAGTTCAATGGTCTAGACACTGTATACCACTGCTTCCTCAGGGCCGCAATGAAACCCTTAATCTCTCTCAACAGGTTACACCTTTATACCCCCCCCCCCCACTCCCACCTCAACCTTTTCTTTAAATATCTCAGCTCACAACCTTAGAGGAAGGTGTTGACTAATGGTTTTCATTTGCTCTTTCACAGTAATTGATATAAGTTGCAGTCCCCATGGGTTTGTCCATTTCCTGTGTCTAGCTACCACTCTACAATGGGACCTGGTTGAAACCCGGTTACACCTGGACACCCAGCGCTACGTGTAAACTAGAAACGGGACACTACACAAGCTGTGTGGTACAACAAAGTGCCCAGGCATGAAATAGGCCTCCTAAATCTTGATCAATTACACACACAGCAGTACCCCCTTTAGTAGCAGGGACCGGAGGGCTCCAATCCCATGGCACTCATCCAACCAGTCAGTGGCACACCAGCTGATTTTACAGAATGAAAACCAAACCTATATGCTCCTCCACCCAGCCCCACCCATACAGCAACCTGCCCAGACACAACAGTAAAAGCAACCTTCCCCTTATGCATACCATGTCTTGCAGTTCTTCTGCACACAGAGAACACAGAAAAAACGGACCAAACAACCACACAATCCTTCTTCAATCACCATTCGCCGATGTATAAAAATACAAAACAGGCATCATCTGGGTTTTGCAAGACAGCACAGACAGAAAACGCAGCACTTAAGTGATCATTCAGGCAACAACCTCCCAGGCCGGTCGCTGAAGCTAGTGTTAGCTTCATTAGTGCTCTTTCAGCCACTAGTGTGGTGGCCCTTTCCTGATGACAAACATCAGTGATCTATGCCAAACAACCTGACCTGTAGTTCTGCCGTGGAGATATTAGCCAATGGCCATCCTGTCAACACTGGCAATTTACATATATACTCACACACACACACACACACACACACACACACACACACATCCACACACACAGACACACACGCAGAGATACACAAAAAGGCTTATACACACCCGTTCAGACATAAACACACATCATTAGAATTAGGCCATATCCTCCCAGAGATTAATGCTGAGGGCGTAGCAGATGTGGTTAAAGTTCAGATTTAATGTTGGCCTACTATGTAAGCCATGAGGAGAGCTTCCTATCTCAACCAGAGTAGCATAAACACACGGCCAGCATCACATCAGCTACCCATGGGAAACTGCTGGGGGGAGTACTACTTGAAGTCATTCGGTAATAAAGATTGTTCTTAGCTAATATACACAGAATTCTTTGGAAAGCTTGTTGGCTGTTGAGATTTTTAGCGGTGCGTTTCACTCTCTGATGACACTGGTTTGCTAACATTGCCATGGTAACATTGGACAACAATCCCAATCGTAGCGGGAAGTGGGGATTTTCCGCTGACGGGAATAATTACATGTGTGTGCATCTGTTGGCGGGACTGTGTGTGATTGTGTTGGATTTGAAGAAGAGCCACTTTCCTCTCCCCCTAGTTCTCCCTCTCCCTCTCCCTCTCCTCCCGCTCTCTCTCTCTCTCTCTCTCTTCCTGTCTCTTTCCCTCTCCCTCTCCCTCTCCCTCTCCCCTCTCCCTCTCCCTCTCCCTCTCTATTCCATTAATATTTAGCTCTGTGTTCTGGTAAATGGTGTGGTTCATGTTAATGTTTCATGCTAAAGCTGCAATAAATGACAGTGAATCATATAAATGGCTGTCTAATTATCGGACAACAAACATTTAAACTGTCACTTCACCTGAAAGTACACATTGGATGCATTTCATTGAATTGGTTCCAAGATTGTGAAGTGCATTCAATGAAAATGTAATCGCCATGGTTTCAAACCAAAGAAATGATGGTTACTATTCTTTTTTCTTTATAATTAAGAGGAATTTTGCTACATCTACAGCGGATGATGTTAAATGAATATTCCATAAAGAGGGAGATTGGAAACAAGAGAGAGAGAGCCAGACAGACAGCGGGAGAGAGAGAGAGAGAGACAGAGAGAGAGAGACAGAGAGAGAGAGAGAGAGAGAGAGAGAGAGGACGGAACATACTTAGGCGCAGGAAGAGTGTAAGAAAGGGAAAGAAAAGGCCAACTGCGTTCCTCACCCTTGGATTCTGCTGTGTCAACTCACCACCTTCCATTCATACAACCCCCACCTTCCATCTTCTCCTTCTACTACTATGACAGGAGCGTTGAAAGATGGAAAGTGTTGGCTGTGCTGGGAGGAGAATGTGTGGGATCGTGCCTCCTTCGTGATCCTACATTCACTTTCATAATAACTCATAATGACATCTGCATTGACAAGGTTCACACAAAAGACTCTGTATTACCTCATTGTCACATATATAAGTTGAATCTTATGAATCTTATATGTGCAAATACATCTGCAAACAAAGACACATGCTTATAAACACACACAAACACACACACACGCTAAGCAAACAAAGTGTAGCCAGTTAATGCACGCACACACACACACACACACACACACACACACACATGCCATCATCTATTGGAGAAAAACAATGTTTTAAAATGTTCCTGCCTCTCTCTGTCTCTCTCCCTCTTTGTCTTAGTATCCCCCCATCTCTTGCTTTCTTTCTCTCTCTCTCTCTCTCTCTCTCTCTCTCTCTCTCGCTCCTCTCTCTCTCTCTCTCTCTCTCTCTCTCTCTCTCTCTCTCTCTCTCTCTCTCTCTCTCTCTCTCTCTCTCTCTCTCTCTCTCTCTCTCTCTCTCTCTGTAGGCACAAGGAGCTCATTGAGTAAAAGTGAAGGTAGTAAACATGGCCGCTAAGCCCCCTTGATTACTGGGCCAGGCTTGCACTCCCTCAAGCCATCGTAGGGTCTGTACCCCCCCCCCCCCCCCCCCCACCACCACCTTCAGTTCTCTGTCTTCCTATCTCTCTTTC
>JACYXH010000802.1:5769511-5777011 GCA_026745465.1 Lota lota
CTCTCCAGCCAGTAATCCTGGGAAAGTTTTGATCGTCTTCTGGAGATGGCCGCTATGATGTCACACACATACACACACACACACACACACACACATGCACCACACACAGTAAGTGGAGCTTTGGCATGGGGGGTTAAGTAGGAGTATGTGGTTAGTGGGCAGGTGGGAGAGCTCTTTGTGCATGTGTGTGCGTGCACAAACTGTGTGTGGGAGGGGAACTGTTGAAGCCTAAACTGCTGAGCCGTCACTTTTGTCCCTCACCGCAACGTAAATATGTGCGCTTGGTTCTTTAATGGAAAGCATTAGGGGTTGGGAGTGTTGTCCCAGCACCCTCCACCTACCACCCACCACCACCACCCTCCACCCTCCACCCTCCACCCTCCACCCTCCACCCTCCACCCTCCACCCTCCACCCTCCACCCTCCACCCAGTACCCTCCACCCAGCACCCACCACAGAGCACACTCCACTCTCCACCCACCACCCACCACCCTCCAACCAGCACCCTCCACCCACCACCCTCCAACCAGCTCCTTCCACCCACCACCATTCAACCAGCACCTTCCACCCACCACCCACCACCCACCACCCTCCAACCAGCACCTTCCATCCACCACCCAACAACCAGCAATCTCGACCCACCAATCTCCCCTCTCCACCCACCACCCACCACCTTCCACCCACAACCCACCACCCAGCATCAAGATATCTGAGAGATTAAAAAAGCAGAGGAGGAGTCATTGGAGGCACCTTTTCAATTATACAGACAATTAAGACGAAAGAAACCCCCACCACCCCCAAACGAAACATGAACATGAACACGGTCCAAAGCATCCAAGCAGCACGGATGATTCCCCATACCATTTATTCCATAACTGAACGACTTTACTAGTACACTTATTTTCAACATCGCAGTGTGCGGCTTCCAGCAAAGTGTCACCACCGCGCCTCATTTTAACGGACTAACAAAACAAAGATGTCCGAAGAAGAAAAAAAGGAAAGTGGGAGCGTGAGCTAAAACAGCAAGCGCCATAGGGGCCTTCCCAAAATGACAACTGGAGTTGATTAGGGTAAAAATAGAAGCATTGTTTCCAGTGGTTAATAGCACCAGGCTGCAGCCCGCTGGTCCTGTCAGCCCCCCAGTGTTTGGGACCCATTACCCCCCCCCCCCCCCCTCCACCACGCACACACACACACACACCCTTGATTAGTGGATGTTATGGATGTGCGACTCACTGAGACTGGTAGGGACCAAGACACACACACCTTGTCACGCGTTGTCCACTGTAGAGGATAGACGATGAACGTGAACACACATACACATACAAACATACACACACATGGGTACGTACACAGACACACTTTTTCTCAGACAGATGGGGAAGAAAGGCTGAGGGGTCTGTTCCATGCTAAGCTACTCGCTACACAGATTGGGAGTGTGAGTCTGCACACACAAGCACACACACACACACACACACACACTATCACATACTATCACACACTATCACACACACATGCACGCACACCACACACACACACACGCACACACACACTACCACACACACATACACTCCCACAGACACACGCACTGACACAGACACCCACAGACACACACACACATACACACACACACCTAAATTTAAACCATTCCCACAGGCAAGGCTGAACAAAGCACAGCCGGAACGAGAGAAAAAAAGTGAAAGAAAGAGAAATAAAGAGGCTTGCTGTGGTGGAACGGTCTAGATCAGAGCCGCTAGCCCTGGAAAAACAACAGGAAACATATGTGGAGAGGGCCGATAAAAAGAGAGAGAGAAGGAGAGAGAGGGAGAGAGAGAGGTAGATAAAAAGAGAGAGAGAGAGAGATGGGCCAGGCCCCTGAGAGGAACCAGGAGACTAGGACCCTGGCCCGAACTGCCCTAGCTAGTCCCACTGACACTTCCATATCCGCTCCACAGGGGGAGATGGGGGCAAAGGTCACGGCAACCAATGAGCTATCAGTGCTGAGCTCAGCTCCAGGAAATGGACAGTGGGGTCAGGGAGGAAAATCAAATAGTGAATAGGAGTGGGCAGTCATACGGACAGACAGACAAGTCAGAGAGTCAGAGACCAAAAACGGAGGGAGGAAGAGAGGAAAGGCAGAAGTTTTAATCTCCCCATGTCTCGAAAGATATTGTTCCGTCTGCGGCCAAACGGTCCTTGGCGTGTTGCCTTGCTTACATCAGAGATAAACGTTCGTCCTGAACAGCTGGGTACACAATAGAGGTCGGTGCACATTATAATGTTTTAATATGGAGCGTCTTCACCTCGGACCGCTGTTATAGCTGACAACTATAACGTACGACATGTGAAGGCAACACATGAGTGTTGACTGGGGCCGCGCTCATATTGAAACCGTAGGCAAGCCGCTAACTCACGGACCAGTTGGCTCTGATTGAACTGCCTTGGAGAAAAACAAACACCGGTACACATCCAATCACAGACCTCTGCAGCAGAGATGATGTTTTGACCAATGGCATGCAAGGGTTGCATTTCACTGCATGGATATCTTGAACGAATGGTAAATATTTGGAATGGTAAAGGGATTTTAGACATGGGTGAAGAGTGAATTATTTACACCTAGCATGTGTCGCTCAGTAAGACTGATGGCTACTGAGGAACATGCTGTACAAACCTATGTGGACAAACTCTGTGAAAGACATGAGTAATGGCCCTTTAACATTAACACACGCCCCATTGGCCTTCCTCTTCCATCAACAGAACCATCATCATCATCATCATCATCATCCTCATAATTTCCCTGTTCTTTTCCTATCTGTCATTCATCACCGAGTGAGACGGAGAACATTGTAGTATTTAAGCCAGACTTTAGGAAACAATCCTAGTTTTTCATTTATTTTTTTTTGCAAATCTATTCCAGTCAGTCATTATCCAGCCAATAGTAATGTTATGCCTGCTGCACTGAATAGTGCAGGACGAAAGCTCACATTGACACAAACCATTAAAACGCACACACGCACACACGCACACACGCAAACAAAATCTAACACTGCTATTTCCCCATGCCATGTCTTTAATCAAGAAACCAGGCCCATTGTGTGATGGATATGCAAGGGTATTTTAGTCTTTTCATTATGTGGTGACTGGCCCATGTGTCAGCCTATGGGAGATGAAGCCGTGTTTTGTATTTCAAAGAACTTACCAGCGTTGTGCTAAAGCCAAACCCTGCCTTTACTCTATCTAGAGTCAACAACAGGGAGAGGGTTTTATTGTTTCAATTTATTGCAAATCATGTGCGGAAAATAGGGGAAAGAGTTGCAGTATTATCAATGTAAAAACAATTAATTGCTGAAGAATCCACCCCTGGAAACTTTTTAAAGACACTTTAAGATTAAATAATAATTTAGAATATATGTGTCTTCTCTTCAAGCAAACACACACACACACACACACACACAATACACACACACACACACACATGCGCGCTGACACACACACACACACATACACACACAAACACACACACACACACACACACACACACACTACACACGCACCACCATTTTCTTTCAATTCTCCTTCGTCCCATTTTCTAGCACCTTGGCAAACGCAATTGCAATGGAGCAGTGAAAGTAAAATAAATAGAGTCCTTGGGAACAGCGCTCCGTTACCAAGGCCAATTCATCTGCAGCCCAGCCTTGCTCTTATATAA
Source organism: Lota lota (assembly GCA_026745465.1). Taxonomy (NCBI): domain Eukaryota; kingdom Metazoa; phylum Chordata; class Actinopteri; order Gadiformes; family Lotidae; genus Lota; species Lota lota. Next base: position 5,773,220 of record JACYXH010000802.1, read on the forward strand.
CAGTCCCCGTTTGGATTTGCTTCATGACGCAGTTTATTTAACCAGATTTTCCCCTCAAATAGACCCCCTGATTGGGTTGCATAAGGACTCCGGGGGCGAAGCAGAGTGACAGGACAGAGCCCAGGGGCTGAAGGGCTGTTCAGCGGGGTGGAAAGGTTGACAAAAGCAGGGGAGAACAAGGGTGCTCGTCACTGTGGCGGTATGACGGGGGTCAGGTTTAGGTGATGAGAGAAACATCAGCTTCATTTATTGAATTTTGATAAACGTTTGATACAAAATACTAAAATACAATTACTTTTGAATATCTGCAAGTTCTATAAAGTGAGACCACAAATGGCAGCTTCTCAGGGCAAATCTCAGACAGGAAATGACAGAAACGAGAGCCTTTTGCCGAGCCTTCCCATGACCAGCGAACAGCAGCTGAATAATTCAGCGGATTTCTGGCCGTTAAACCCCGACTCTCGCTATGTCCAAAATAAATTCTCAGCTACAGTGAAGGGGTGGGCGGGAGAGGAAAACAAAATACCCCAACTTTATTGTACTGATTCATTTAGTCAGCTTTTTCACAGTTCAAGCATCAGACTCAACAACTGTTTCGTCGTTAAAATGACTAAGACATATTTTCCCACAGAACGACCTTGTGACCCCCGCCCTCAACCTTGTGATCCCCACCCCTCCCCTCCGCCCCTCAAAACATACTGTCACCAAGCGCTCTTTCAGACGGTGTGACCAAGCTCTTAACGCATACAAACAGGTGTGTGTGTGTGTGTGTCTGTGTGTGTCTGTGCACTTGTGTGTGTGGATGTCCTCATGTTTTTGTGTGTGTCTGTGTCCATGTGTATGTGTGTCTGTCTGTGTGTACGTGTGTTCGCATGTGTGTGTGTCTGTGTGTGTCTGCATGCGTGTGTGTGTATGTGTGTGTGTGTGTGTCTGTGTGTGCGTGAGTGTGTGAGTGTGTGAGTGTGAGAATGTTTCCCCACAGCCAGCTTGTCATGGTATGATGCTGAGAGATCGGTGGGACACTCAAGGCTTAACGTATATGGTTTCCAAAAGCCCAGGTCTCACTCCCACGCATTCAGTCTGATGAAACTGAAAATCCCCCCTCTTGTTTACCATGGATTTTTTTCTGGGACCCCCAGACATGGTACCCTCTGTCCATCCGGCACAATTATCATGGTGTCCAAGTTCCGAGTGGGATTCCGCAGCAACTGGTGTGGCAGCGATGGGATTAGGTGTGAAAATGCCTGGGTGATATATTATCAATGGACAGTACTGTCTGCCGTTTTACTCTCTTTTCCCACCTGCCCAACCTCTTTTTTTATGAATAAACATAAAATCAACGTCATACAGAGAGAGTGAAAATGTCATACATCTGCTAATAAAGTACAACCATCGTGCTTGCTACCAATACAAATCCACTAAATCAGCCTACTAGGAAATATTCAACTGCTAATTTGATTTGCCTTGGAAATTAATGTGTGTTCTTTCTAATGTTTTGACTGAAAGATTCTTTCCTTTCAGTCCATTACAAGAAATGTTTTATTTTCGCCTTAAACAGAATAATGATTCCTTATGTTCGGGAATTGCCTTTGGTTTGTGTCAAGTCTCTCACCACAACCCTGATTTTTAGGAATAATTAAATTGGGGGCACAGACATGTTTGTGTTCATGCAAACCATTTCCGAATCCTTTCTCCTATTTCACCAAGGAGACCTCCAGTGGTTGAGTGCTGTTCAATGGCACAACAGCAGTACACTGTCTTGCTCAAAAGACACACTTACCTTCCGGTATTATTACACCTCCCCCTGTCCAGATTGTTGCAGGTACGGGAAGGGGTGTGTGTGTGTGTGTGTGTGTGTGTGTGTGTATGTGTGTGTGTGTGTGCATGCTTGCGTGTGTGTCTGTGTGTGTGTGTGTGTGTGTGTGTGTGTGTCTGTGTGTGTGTGTGTGTGCATGCTTGGGTGCGTGTATGTGTGTGTATGTGTGTGTGTGTGTGTCATGCTTGGGTGCATGTGTGTGTGCATGTGTATGTGTGTGTGTGTCTGTGTCTGTGTGTGTGTGTGTGCATGCTTGCATGCGTGTGTGTGTGTGTGTGTGTGTGTATGTGTGTGCGTGTCATGCTTGCATATGGGTAGAGATGGCAGTCAGCAATCCGGGAGGGATATGGAGACACAAAGGGTTAAGTTCAGCTGATCTATGGTGGATCAGAGAGGCTTCCGAGGTGTCTGAGAACATTTGTGAAGAAATAGCATGCAAAGCGTTGTAATGAAGCAATAAACTGGACAAAGGGGATACAAACCCCTCCCCTCCCTTACGTTCTCCAACATCTGTAGCCACTCACAGTTTCCGTGTCCTGATGAGCTTCCACACATGTTGGGTTTGAGTACATGCTTATACAATAAATGGACATACACCCACGCGCCCGTCCACACACACATTGGCCTTGTCTGTGTCTGTTTGGTGCAGGTCGGTCAGTGCTCAAACACACACACACACACACACACACACACACACACACACACACACACAAAATCAGCAATCAGTGTCTGTGAGTGAGTGTGTGTGTGTATGTGTGTGTGTGTGTGTGTGTGTGTGCGTGCGTGCCCGTGTGGGTGTGTATGTGTGTGTGCGTGCAAGCGTGTGTCTGTGTTTGTGTCTGTGTCTGTGTGCGTGTGGATCTGTTCACATATATTTGTGTACACTGGAGGCAGTGGAGGGATATTCTTGGCGGGGACACAATCACGAATCAGACTCTGCGTTCCATGCCAAGGACAAGTTTAACTCTTATTCTGCTTATTTTTTGCAAAGCACGCCAAGAAGTAAATCACAGCAGCAGTCTCATTGGCTGGAAAAAACCCTACTAAGTGGCTTGGGCCCAGGCCTTCCTCTCCCTATATCAACAAGACCGGATGTCTTCAGGGGTTGTCAGGGGCCGTCAGGGGTCACCAGGGGCCATACAACAGTGAAACGATGGATCAACGCTTGGGGACAGGACATTACCACCAATAACAGTCTAATATTGTCTGTTGTAAATCTTTAAGGATTTATCTTGGGGAAGTCATGTAAGATGAATTTATACATTTGTAGTGTGTGTTTGGGAAGAAAAGGGGCACGAAACCCCCCTCTGCCCATGAAGCTGGACACGATGCGTGAGTGCTGGGCTGCAGCCATGGTGTCGGTGATGGTGTTGGTGATGGTGTTTCCGCGGTAACTGTAGGAGGAGCATTACAAGAGGGGGGTAATACACGGATCATTCACAGGCTTTGCACCCTGGGGCAGCTGCTGTCAGGACTAGTGGAGGGGTGGGGGGTAAGGTTTAGTCCTGGGAACCTACAGACCCTGGGAAGATGCCCCCCCCCCCCCCCCCCCCCTCCTCCTCCCCCCCTTCACACTCAATCACACACACACACACACACACACACACACACATACATTCACAATCATTAAAACTTTGGGGAAAGGATACCTATGCGTGATTGTCCATGTATGTTGGTCCGTGGGGCATGCATGTCTGTTTTTTGTCCATTTATGCTTTTTTGGGGGGGCGGGGGAGGAGAATGTGTGCGTGTACATGCATGTGTGTGCACCAGGCCATGCTTCACCATGAAGGCTCCACAGTGCTTCAATGATTAGGAAATAGTCCACACACCGCAGTATTTCCTATACCAGCTTCCATGTACATTATGCAGGTACAACACAGTGCATCTCTGCCTGAGCTCCATTTGCTATGTTAATACCACAAACCAACCAGTCTAAACTAGTAAGTGGTTCAGTATATAGATACTATTTTCCA
>JACYXH010000802.1:5782011-6059511 GCA_026745465.1 Lota lota
ACCACAGACCTTCCTACGTCACCATGTTGGCACTAACTCCCCCCTTTGCTTTCCTTCACTGCCATCCCTTCACCACCTCCATGATTTGCATCTTTCAAAATGATGCAGGGGGGCCGAGTCTGTTTTCAGTCTGTTTCATCCCCCTTTTAACAGCTTTACCCATAATCTGATAAATTACTTTAATGTTGTTTTGCAGTCAAATGTTCCTTTAAGTGTTTGCCAGCCCTGAAAATGCAACAAATCGTTAAATCGAATCTAAATTAAAGCTAGGATCTGAAAGTGGAGTCGGTTGTGGATGATGAATCCACCACTGACCCAGTTGAAAGGCACGATTCCTTCCCTGTTCTCATGGCCCTCCACCACCAGCACCACCCACCAGCACCACCCACCAGCACCACCCACCAACACCACCAGCACCACCCCCACCCAGGCCCTGCTGCCTTTAATTCTCTCAGATGCTGATTACTGTCTGTTTTTCAAGCGGCCAGACCTTTCCCCCCGTGGATGGGGGGATGGGGTGATGATATTTAGCAGATGTGCGTGTGATGTGTTTGCTTGTGTGGGTGCACGGCTGGCGCGTTCCTCCGCCAAAACTATGTGTGTTCCGACCCACTGGCAGACCGACAAACCAGCCCACCGGCCCACCGGCCCACCGGCAGACCAAGCCTACAACCAATTAAACAGCCAGCCAGCCAGTCAGGAAACCAATCACCCAACTAACCAACCAACTAGTCAAAAAGCCAACTGACCGCTCAACCAATAACCGACCAGTAATCAAACCGACAACCCCAGTGTTCCCAGACTCTGTGTCGCTCCAGTGAGGCACTCAACAAGCCTGCATTTATTAACCAAACCAATCCTTTGGAAATCCCACCTAACCCCTGTTTGAGTTCCACCATGAAGCCTTTCTAAACACTCCACCAGTTTACTTCATGCTCTGCCCGTGGAGGATCTGCAGTTTCCAACCACCACGCAGCACAAAGGAAGAGAGAAGCCCCCCAACTCATTAATCAGAGACAGGCCTGTTGCATTGTGGGCAACATCCCCCCCCCCCCCCCCCCCGCCCCCCCCCCAGCCCTCCAGCCCAGCACCTCCGTCTTCTTTTTAATTTTTTTCTCTAGGGGTCAATGTTATGAAAGACTGGGTGGCAAATCCTTTGTCAGAAAAATATGTGTTCACACTTGTCTCCTGCTGTACTCTTCACAAACCATTTCTGTCATTACATTTATGATTGGGTGTGTGTCGGAGGGAGCGAGAGAGAGAGGCAGAGAGAGAGAGAGAGATGGAGAGACTGACTGTGAAGCAGAACAGCATGGAACGTGCTAACCCCTTTCTTCCTCCCTGTACATTTCCCTCTCTCTCTCTCCCTCTTTCTCTCCCCCATTATCTTCCCCTCTCTCTCTGGTGTTCTTGGAGCTGGTCCAGAGTATTATGTATCTCCCGGTGCCAGGGGTTACAGTAATGCGTCCACCTACACCCCTTCTCTTGTCGTCTTTTATTCATTTTCTTTCTTTATTCATTCAGTCCTCTATTCCAGGCAGGGCTTTTACTTTTTGCTGAGCGTGAGTGTTCTTCAGTTCAGTGGAACCACAAACGCACAAAAAATATGTGTCGAAAATATGGGTGTATTTTCGCTTTTGACCGCTAAGCAGCACCACAAGGCACATCCATTGGAATGAACGGATGAACTGAGAGTGCCAACAAGCTAAAGCAAGTGGAACCCACCATGGCTGGATGAGCTGAAGGCTCATCTAAAGCCACTTAAGATGGACTTCCATCAAAGGGCTGTCAAATGTTCCATCCAAGATGGCTGTGGGGAAGTGAATGGAAACAGGGTCATATTTGGCTTGATGGACAGGTTTCTTCACAGTTCTGTTTCTAATAAATAACATACAATTTTTATTTTCTTGAAAACTCCACGCAGACACGACATTGGTGATGTGGCGTCACAGTGTCACATCTTTCCACAATTCATGAACAAAAGCCCCCAAATAACTTATTATCTTGACATAAAACAGCTTACCTAGGTATCCTTCTACCGCCAATAACATACATGTTGGTTGATGTATGTAGCATGTTAGCAAACAAAAACAGCGGCTGATGCTCAGTGAGCTAACCCTGGGTAAATAAAGGTAAAACAAACAAGGAGTGTATACATACGTCAGATGCAAAGGTCAACACACACACACAGACACTCAGACACACAACCCTCACTCTCAAACGTTTCTCAGAAGTTCTCCAGCAGGTCAGCAGTAAAGCTGCATGACAGGCTCCGTTGGAGAGCCCTGCTTCTCTATAAACGGTGTGGCATTTCAAACGCTCCCCCGCTCCATGAACGGTATTGTTTTCACAGTTCTAGTTCTGAAGGTCTCGAGGTAGTCTGGAGTCGCACCGCAGCGACTTCAGTCAAACGGCCAGCGAGCGTGATTCATCCCGAAGGAAACTTCCCACCAGTGGGGTAATGGCTGTTACTATAAGGAACTGTGCATTGCGTTATGTCACGTGTCTCCTAAATGTAATGAGCGCATGGAGAACTTGTGAATCCCATTGCATGGAAAGTTGCAAGCAAAGACTTTGGGAAAGGGACAAGGTGTGTGGGCTGTGAAGGCGTAATCTCTACCTGGCTCTCCTACAAATGTGTCAACGGTTTGTTAAGCTTATCCACAGAGTTACATTACCGTTTAGTCATGTGGCAGATGCTTTCGTCCAAAGGGACTTGCCATTACGGAGGAGACAGGGGTTAGGCGGTGGACATTGAGGATCCAGAGAACCTAGTACCTTTGGTTAACAGCCTATGCTTTTCGAAAACTGAGAGTACTTGGAAAACAGAACAAGATGCCAAATGTAAATCACTACCAGTAAAGAAGATAAATAGAATGACATAATGCAAACAGAGCCAGACTAAAACCAAACAAATCAACAACCTCAATGAGCAGGCCCCCATAAGCCGTAGCTCTGATTTAGTTCGCCAGGTGGCCATTTTATCTGTGCTAGGTGGGGGAAACAGAAAGAGATCCTTGTGTTTCCATTTTATTTCCAATTGGCAGATCTGCCGTGCTGGGGGACATATTCATGTCCTGGTATTCCCTGAACAGGCCCTCACTTCCTGCTGTCCAGCAGTGTAAAAAAGTGTAAAAAAGCGAGGAGTCTGAAAAGCACGCAGCATTAAGTGGGAAAGAACATCTGGAAAAACGAGGATGTGATCTAAAGAGCGAGGTACACCCAATCGGGCGATGCTTTGTGGGGTTAAGCCTCGGTGACAATCGGGCCAGCCCAGAACCCCGTTGCTCATTGAACTTTGCATCTGGTAGAAATTGTACCTGTTTTCCTCCTTTTGGGGTGATTGATTACATGCTGAAGTCATGTATCACCCCACCTCCTTCTTTCTAGTCCATTGTGACATATCTTTTATTTTGTTTTGTAGCTTTGATTTGTTGCTGAGGTGTTTTTGCATGGTTGCAGGCTTGACTGAATTGTCCTAATTATTCATCAAGACTGATCTGCTTGCATAGGTGTGTGGTCACGCATGCATGCATGCATGCATGTGTGTGTGTGTGCGTGTGTGTTGATGAATGGATAGATGCATGGATGAATGATGGATAGATTAATTTATGGATCAATGGATGACTGGATGAATGGGAGGTGAGAGGTTAACTCCCTCAGCCAGGAGTAGACACCGGACTAGCACACTTTGGAAGGCTGTCTAATGTACCTGGAGACAGAGAGAGCGAGAGAGAGAGAGAGAGAGAGAGAGAGAGAGAGAGCGAGAGAGAGAGCGAGAGAGAGAGAGTGAGAGGACAGAGAGAGAGAGAGCGAACAAGTGAGCAAGAGAGAGAGAGAGATAAGAGGGAAACAAATGGTTATTATAAAACAGGGACACATTGTGGATGAAATAGAAAGAGGCAGAGGAAGACAGAGGGCAAACAAAAGCTGACTTGGCTCAAATTGGTCTACCATATAGAGTGGAAGGTTTACAATAATAAAATAATTATAAATAATTCAGTTCTCGGCTATGAAATCTATCTGACAAATTGACCCTTGAGGCCACCCATCTACCAGAGGTAATCCAAATCTCTTTAAAATAACATCTTCCAAGAGTTATTTCGAACCTGTTTGTAGTGGATTGTAAGAGAAGTCCTTTCTCTAGCGCCCCCACAGGGCCAGTTGAGGAAGCGTTTTCAACTGTCAACTATCTGACAGCCATTACAATATAATAGAAAACAGATTCTATGAAGTTGAAGAACCCATTCACGTACACAAACAGACACTCAAACACAGTTCCAAACACAACTACACCCATGCACACACACACACAAAGACACACATGCACGTGCACACACATACAAATACATGTGCATACATTTACATACGCATGCGTAAAACAAACAACACACAAACATACATCAGGAATATCTTCAACTTAAAGCAGACATAATGACATGACTTTGGCCGGACATATTACAGAACAATAGTAAGGATGTCAAGCTTTCAAACACAAAGATAAAACAGGGTGATAGGTCACACACACGCACAAATAGTCAAGTCTGTCTGCGTTTGTGTGTGTGTGTGTGTGTGTTTTTCTCTCTCTCTCTGAATCTTTCTCTCTCTGTATCTCTCGCTCTCTCTCTTTGTTTCTGTCTCTCTCTCTCTGTTTCTGTCTCTCTCGCTCTGTCTCTCTCTCTGTCTCTCTGTCTCTGTCTCTCCCTCTCTCTCTCTCTCTCTCTCTCTCTCTCTCTCTCTCTCTCTCTCTCTCCCTCTCTCTGTATCTCTCTCCCTCTCTCTGCTTGTTCTCATACCAACAATCAGCCTCACATACAGATGCGGTGATGTAGCGGAGGGGAAATGGAACAAACAATTAGCCCAACGCCTACGCCTCTGCTGCTGAGGACACGGGGCCATGGGCCAGCGAGAGGAGACAACCAGTTGGGAGAGAGGGAGGGGGAGGGAGGGGGGAGGGAGGGAGGGAGGGAGGAGAGTGAGGTGGAGTAAAGAGATGAAGTGCAGTGGTCAGTGAGACCACACCATCAGCCCAGTCCAATTGCCAAGAAGAATGAACTAAGGAAAACAAAGAGAGAGACAAGAGAGGGAAAGACAGGGAGATTTTGTAGGGACAAAAATGTAGGGAGGGGGGAAGCAGAGGAGAGAGGGAGAGAGAGAGAGGAAGAGGGAGAGAGAGAGAGGAAGAGAGAGAGAGGAAGAGAGAGAGAGAGGGAGAGCGAGAGAGAGAGACAGAGAGAGAGAGTGGTGGCAGGAAAGAAACCAGTGTGTGAAATGGATACATTGGTGCCAGTGAGGAGGTTGAGACTAAAGGGACAATCTGATTGGACGTCCCCCGAGGGCCACCCGGTGTTGATTGGAGGCGAAGGGCCAATGACGAGAGACACAGGCTAAGCTGCCCGGTTTCCGTGGAAACCGCCATTGTTATGAGTACAGTTTGTCCACTGATGTCATCCCGCCCCTCACGGCCTGGGCCGCGAGCCACACCACCACTAGCCTCCGGCTGTGTTCGGACTGGTGCAGGTGCGGGTGCGTGTACGTACGTGCACACGCGTGGACACATGGGATGGTCCACAGTGTGCCAAACCTCCACGCGTAGCAACCCTTTGTCCTTCCACCCCACAGTGTACGATGATACAATGGGATGAATGTATTCAAATAAACCCTGAACACTTTTCCAGGTGTCTTGATGGGTTCCAACTTCCAACTGTAACGTGACGAACGTGAGTCTCTTTCTACCTCCTCTGGTCTGGCTTGCTCTGGGGTCGGCTAGTGCTGACTGATCTTGTCACTGGTGGCTAAGTGTGTCTCCACACGCACACAGACGATTGTGCCTCCTCTGCCTTGGAGCAGAGGGTGAGCAAAATAGCACTCACACACACACACACACTCACACAAGCACACACATGCACACACATGCACGCACTCACGCACACATGCACACACGCACACATACGCACACATGCAGACGCACACACACACACACACACACACACACACACACACAAACATAAATACATCAATCCCTTGGCCCAAGGGGGAATACAGGCACTGGTTCCACACCCAATCCTTAGCTCTCAGCTAGTCATAACGGAGAAGGAAACACCATTACTAAAGCGCTCTGTTCTGCCCGCAGGCCACAGCAAAGCAAGACTAGACCCGCTCCAACGATCCTTCATTAATATGGGACTGGATATCCCCTCCTTTAATTAGGGCCAGTTGATCCGCTTACAATGGCTGCAAGTTAAGTCTGCCAAGGAGGTCAACTGTCTGCTTGTCAGTCGAGGAGAGACAAGTGAACCTGTTAGATATAACAGATATGAGGAGGACTTGGTCTGACGTTACCTTACTACACAAGGCAATTGTATTATGGGCTGGGGCATTACAATTCTTATTCATTTGTATAAATCAAGTGTTTGAGGAACTACAAAAGGTATTTTGTAGCACAGTTATGTGTTACAAAAGAACTTGAGAGAAACATTTTGTGCTGTGAAGACCTGGGAGGACGGCCCGGGTTAACGGTCCCACGTTGACTCGCACCCTGGGTCTTATTTTACTGCAAGAAGCCTTGGGGGAGCAGTTAGCATGGGGAGGGTCCTCACATTCACACGATCACACCTGGTTTCCGTCGGCAGGAGACACAGGCACACCAGTGTACTGCTATGGTCTCAGCTTGGACAGCGGGGCCATAGAAGTGAATGCTCTGCGGTTCACAGCTCTAGGATCCGACGCTGTCATCACAGCCATCTCAGTGGCAGTCAGTCGATGGCAGCTTTGATGACTTGAGCTATGAGCTATGGGCTCAGAGGCTACTAGGTTAGTAGGTGTGTTAGCATGAAGGCTGTGATCCTATATAGCTCATGTGTGTCACGATGTCACTTAGATTGATACCATTCATTGTAATTGACAAACCACCGAGCCAAGGGTTGTGATGATTTCAGAAAGTGACGCATCAAAAAATACAATTCTCTTTCTCCAAACAGTATAATGATACATACACCTCTTGGACGGTGGGTCGAACTAGAGACACCTGACCTGTTTTCCAGAGTATTTAGCTGTCCCTAAAAAGGACGGCAAGTCTTTAGAATAAACACATTGCGTGTCTGCACATGTTTTTATCGCCAAAAACGAATTCCTTGGAGCAACATGCATGTAACCACTGGATTGGTCTAGCGAGCCCCGGTAATGCGGGTCCCAAGGCAGGCCCGCTGGGCTGACCCAGATAAGATAATTCAACGTTTGACAGTCTGAACCCCCAGTCCACTGTGATTGAGTAGCACTGTAAGGCGTATCATTTACCAGCTGAGTCGGGACGTCCTACAGAGAGGCAGCGAGGAACTCCTGGCCCTGAGACTTTACTGTGTGTGTGTCTGTGTGTTTTTGTGTGTCTGTATGTGTTTATGTGTGTGTATGTTCATGAGTGTGTTTGTGTGTGTGGTGCATCAGGATTACTCAGTACAAGACACTGTTAATTACATCTCAATCAGCAGCAGAGGCTTGGGGAATTCTCTCACAGTAAATACAGGTTCTCTCTTTCTCCGTGTGCGTGTGTAATTGCTGTGCATCACTTAGGAAGTCCTATTTCCAAAAGCAACCTTCCACCAACCTCAGGATAGGTGTGTGGTTGCATGTGTGTATGGTTATACCTTAATAAGTAGCTACAACTTATAATTACGTAAATATATTTTGTGACACATTTCCTGCAGTTTTGTGATGCAAGCGTAGATTCTGGTTTTGTGTGTGTGTGTGTGTGTGTGTGTGTGTGTGTGTGTGTGTGTGTGTGTGTGAGTATGTGTATGCGTCAAGCGTGTGTTAGTGCGTGTGTGTGCGTGTCCACGTGCTCGTGTGCTTGTTTTTGTTTGCGTGGGTGTCTGCGTGCATTTGCGTGTGTGCGTCTGTATGTGTGTGTGTGTGTGTGTGTGTGTGTGCATGTGTGTGTGTGTGTGTGTAGGCATGTATGTGTGTGTGTGTGTGTGCGTGTGCGTGTGTGTGTGGCATGTATGTGTGTGTGTGTGTGTGTGTGTGTCTGTGTCTGTCTGTGTGTGTATTTACATGTCAATGCGTCAATGCCTCCTTTTCCCAGGGCTCCGAGGGAGCCACCCCCAGTAGAAGCGAGCGTGCACGTGTACCTGCCTGTATGCACTTGGCCCTGTGCACAGTTGTCTCCACTCATGACAATGAGTCACAACTGAATCTCCCATCCAGATGTTCTGAGGCATGAGCACTGACTGCAGCTTACGCAACATGCGTGACTCACCCACAAAAACCGCCTCTGCCATTATTAGAACAAATGAAAGACTCTGTAAGAATGTTTTTGGGACCGTATTAGAATGAGGTTGGGTGCTGCAGATATTGAAAGACCTCTGAGTAATTGCATAGATGAGGATGAGTATAAGGTGGAGTATGAATAGAAAGACCCAAACCTCAGATTGTTGAGTTTTCTCTGTTTGTGTTTCTTTCTAGGTAGGTTGACAGTTATTGCATCTTTAAAATACTTAAAACTATACTTTATAACCCACCTGGAAAAATATGAAACTGTGAAAATTATTATTATTCTGGTCCGGCAGTAACTATAAAATAGGATTTCTCATCGATATTCAATCGTTCTTTCAGAGATGCTGTAACGTAAAAATACAATTGATTTCAACAGAATTTAAACTCAACTCATCTTGCCTCACTGTGCTCCTTGACACAGGGAGCACATACTGGTGATGTTATAAGATAAACACTGGTTGACACCAGAATAGCTCAATTGGCTGTCCTCTACCAAGCACCAAAAAATAATAAAAAGCACCGTGATGGAGGCTATATTTTGAGACACAGCTTTGAAAAACTGTTGAATAATAAGACGACAAATGGGACAACAAGGGCTCTCTCTCTCTCTCTCTCTCTCTCTCTCTCTCGCTCTCTCTCTTTCTTTCTCTCTCCGAATCAGGGCACTGTTGGTGAATAAAGCTACTTTCTAGTCATTGTTACAAAACAGAGACTCTGAGACAAAAGTTTAAAGAAAATGACTTTGTCGGGAGGTGGCGTGGCTCTGACCATGATTTTCCAGCTCGGTTTAGTTTCCTACTTGTGCACTCTCTCTCTCTCTCTCTCTCTCTCTCTCTCTCTCTCTCTCTCTCTCTCTCTCTCTCTCTCTCTCTCTCTCTCTCTCTCTCTCTCTCTCTCTTTCTCTCACACACACACACACACACACATGCACACACACACACACACACACACACACACACACACAGAGACACTCACACAGACACTCACATTCACGCTCCATCTCTCTCTATCTCCTTTTGACATGGATGTGGCACATTGGAAAGGTACTGTACTAAACATGAACCCAAGCTTCCTGCGGCACGGCGCAACACTGCAGGGTAGGATGACAGCAGAGTGCTACAGCAGCTTGAGTGAGCAACGCCACCACTGCCTCATCCAACACTAGTGCACTAGTGTACTAGTGTACAGAGGAACGAGGGAAAAATGAAATAGTCCAGCCACAATGTTGCATGCCAACGGCCATCAGAGAACATTTATTTATTGGGCTATTGCTAACTTTGCCAGCCATGGTTCCCTTTGTCATATTCCGCTCTGCGCTCTGATATTGAAGCAAAACGTCATTTAACAGTCTGTTGACGAGCGGTGGAGTATGTCGAGGCCCCGGCACGGAAATGTGAGCAGCAAAACAAATCTCCAAAGTGAAGATTTGGTTCAGCGACCAAATAAGTAACCTTGGCTCTTTTGTGTTGTGTTTTTATGGATGCTAATCTACAGGCGGAAAAACAAGAGTTGGGTGTGTACGGAAAATCCCCAAAGAACAACCTGGTTGGACACGCTGTAGGGAGTTGACACAATAGAGGGACGTGGAGCTGGCTGAGGGGGTTAGGGTCCGGACGGCTGCTTAACGGCTTCAGTATTAGAGGCTGGGGCTGGGACGCAGGCCATAGAGAACACCTAGCAGGCTAACATGTGTTTGCCCTGCAGGAACAACAAGCAGCCTGGGTTAGCAGGTAGCCCACCAGCACTAGCAGGGCTGTCACCAGCATTACTTTAGAGCACTTATCATGCGGTCAGACCCCCACCCTCACCTTGGGGGGCTCAGAAAGCAGGTAGCAATTACAGCCACCGCCCCTTCTGAGACATACACACACCGCCCATCTGAAAACATACACACACGCAAACACACACACACACGCACACACATACGGAGGGTGGCAAACACACACCAATACGTACAATACTCTCACACACACACACATACAAATGTACACTCTCTCCATCCATGTGTCTGGTTCTATTACCCACACATGCTCTTGAGAAAACACACCGCTTTCTTTCCCCCTCTCGTGACTGTGACATAACCCTCCTCTACACACACACACACCCCCCCCCCCCCCCCCCCCACACACACACACACTCACACACTTCTCACCCCATCCCTCCCGCCGTCCCTCCCAATCTTCTCCTACATCAGCACATCCCCCAACCTCCCTATTCTCCCAGTGAGATCATATGACAGGCCCCATCTGATAATGGTAAACACTGCGGTTGGGGCCCTGTGGTCAGGGGGCCCTGTGGTCGGGGGGGCCGTGCGGCGGGGCCCTGGCAAAGTAGACTGGACCCAGCCTGTACCAGGAGGGGAGTGTGTGGGAGAAAGTATGGAGTAGAGAGGGGGTTTGGGAAGGAGTGTGTGTGTGTGTGTGTGTGTGTGTGTGTGTGTGTGTGTGTGTGTGTGTGTGTGTGTGTGTGTGTGTGTGTGTGTGTGTGTGTGTGTGTGTGTGTGTGTGTGTGTTCGTGTACAGTATGTCAGTATGGCTGAATCTGTGTGTGTGCAGGTGTGTGTTTATGTCTGTGTGTATGTGTGTGCGTCTGTGTGTGTGCTGGTGTGTGTATGTGTGTGAAGCTAAAAGATGAGCAGGAGTCATTGCTAGTCATTGGTCAACCTGGTTGCTCCCCTTTCATTAAGACAAAAAAAGAATACAAACTATAATGTACATCATGCACACGCAGAAACACACATGCACAACAACTCCTGGCTCACCTTTTGAAATGAAATTACGCAGGGTAATGTTTCCCCGCTCTTGGATTCAATGTAGTCGATTCAATGTCCCCTGCCGCTGGCATGCAGAGGCTATGTGTTTGACTCACCATTACCCCAATCATCTCCTGGTTCATGCCCTCTCTCAGCCATGACACACATACCACAACACCACCACCCCAATCTCCCTCCCCCACCCCTACCCTCCAGTAATCCCATGACCTCAGACTCGCCTCCCTCACCCCATCCAGCTCCATCACCCTTCCCTTCCCCTCCTCTCCCCCCACAACCCATGTCATCTCCAGAAAAGCTAACCACAGCGTCCATACTGGAAGACTAACTCAATGCTCGGTGTGTGATGAGTCAGTCCTTCTCATCGCTTGACTTTTTATTAAAAATAACTACGCCCGCCCTGACTGTGGCCCTTTTTCTTTCTTGGGCCAAGCCACCCTCCCTGGTGAGAGTGGGTGGTGGTGGTGGTGTCGGTAGTGGTGGTGGTTGGGAGGCTGAGGACTGAGAGCGTTCTGTTTGTGGTCGTGCGCGGCGGCCTGCTGCTCAGGTTGACTGGGTGTGTGTTTACACGCGAGCTCCGTTAAGACCTCTCTGATCTCGTGTGTGTCTGCTGATGCAACAGATTGTGATCCCAAACATGCAGTTCAAATAGATAGAGAAAGAAAATCACAGAGAACGACAATGTCAATCATCGCCGCTGGGATAAAGCCTTGTTTTCTTTATTTACTCACTCACCCCAATGTGTTTCCCATTGCCCTGGCTTAATGATTGGTTATACACATGAGGAAGACGTCCATCTAAACTAACCTCAAAATATGGAAGATTTGAAAACAAATCCTGACTGATGTAATGCACTTGTATGAGGTACAAATCATCAGTGAGTCTGTAAAATCTCCACAAACCACAACCGACCTATTTTATTTTCACACACTGGCATCTACTCAGTGACAGACCACCCTGTTCCACGTTTCCCACAGCTTGTTGGGCCTTTTTTCGACCCCATCAATATATTGGTTCATGAGATTGAGCTAAGTATTTGACAGGCATGCCTCTAGTTTTTACTCTCTTGCATTAACACAACCAGTCCCATGACCTATGCTGTAATCCAGCCGGTGACACACACACACACACACACACACACACACACACATACACACACTCACGCACACCATGGAACTAGAGATATGAACCAGAAATTGCAGCCTCAATTATGGTTTTACCATATCCCCTTTCATGTAGACAAAATGCCACATAGAATACATAGAATACATAGAATAGTATGGAATAGAATAGAATATAATAGAATAGAACTGCAGCGGGGAAATGCATATGTCATCGCAATAAGCCAGACAGTGACGAGGGCAGGAGAGGAGGCAGTGTTGATGTAACAGACACAGAAATCGCACAGCAGTGTGTGACAGGCATGTTTCCGTGCGGCTTCAAAAGAAGGGTTCTGTGATCGCCACAAGAGCGCTGAGAGATGGACAGATTGGAAGGTCGAGGAGGAGGAGAGGAGAGGGAGGGTTTGGATTCCTCCACTGTAGGACGGACGGATGGGCATGCACATACACATACACACACACACACACACACACACAACCACACATACACACATACAATCTTAGTATCCTCAACTCCTGTCTTTTGCTCCCAGTCCCTCTCTTTATCGCTCTCTCTCTCTCTCTCTCTCTCTCTCTCTCTCTCTCTCTCTCTCTCTCTCTCTCTCTCTCTCTCTCTCTCTATCTATTTCTCTCTCTCTCTCTGTGTATCTCTCTGTCTCTATCTCTCTCTCTCTCTCTCTCTCCATCTCACTCTCTCTCACACACACACACACACAAACACAAACACACACACACACATTTACACACACGCATGCACATACACAGACACACATACACACACACACACACACACACACATTTTCCACAGTACAAAGTACTGAGGGTGCATTGCAGTGAATGCTAAATTAGAGAAAGACGAATGCCTCTGGGGTTAAAAGTGGTCCGCAAGAACAAGTAGGCTAATTGAGGCTAACTGGTAGATAGCATCTGCCTGGGGCTCGCGGGGTGTTTGTTATGCTGGACGGCCCGTGAGACAGTCATGGTTCACTCCCCGGACGGTTAGGAGGTAGCTAGTCTTGTCGTGCAGGATTTAAACTCTCCAGGTTTTAAAGGTATTTTTTGCTGGGGTTGTCTCAACTTGAAACTGGAACTCACTTAAATGTGCTTTGTGTTAAGCATCCACCTCCATGTGTAACATTCACACTGACAAAAACACACAAACACACAAACACAAAAACAACCTATAACCACGCTTCAGACTTGAATTCATAACGCGTCAGACGAAGCAACAGAGGAAGCAGCTGGCTCTGTCTCTGTGGACTGACAATCCAAAATATATGAGGACTCTCTCCGACACACACACACAAACACACACACACACACACACACACAAAGACACACATCCACATACACACACGCTCATACAGATACACACACATGCTCATATACTTACACACACACACGCACACACACACACACATGTTCATAGAGATACACACACACACACACATACTCATACAGATACACACACATGCTCATATAGATACACACACACGCACACACACATACACACACACACACACACACACACACACACATGCTCATACAGATACACACACACACACACCGCCTTGAGAGGCGGCGTAGGCATTTCTGTGGGCAGCTGGGTATTTAGTGGTGGAGGCCAGACGCAGACACAGTAAGAACCAGAGCGGAATCGAACGTTAGGATCCTCATTAACACCCATGACTCTTTCTCTTTTCACACACACACACACACACACACACACACACACACACACACACACACACACTCACTCACTCACATGTATGTCAGTCTGTTTGTGTGTGCATGTTCATGTGTGTTCATGTGTGTGTACGGTGTATCAGTATGAGCATGTGTGTGTGTGTTTGGGGGTCATGTGGCAGCTTGTTAGTACTATCAGGGATCCACTAAAAAGGTTGTGACCCCAGAAGTACTGGGTCAAAGAGCACTTTTGTTAAACAGTATTTCTGTTGTGCTTGTGTATTCTGCATAGATGGAGAGGGATGTATTTTAAATTAGATGTAATTCTATACTGTGATTATTAAAACTGGAGAGAGGTATTTAAATATTCCAATATGATCTAATTTTTGTATGTTTTTGCAAGGATATTCTGATCAAGATTTTGGTCATTAGAAACTTAATTGGCCTTGGGTTAGACCAATGGTTTAGCCAAAGTAACGTTTTTGAGCACATCACAAGTTCCACAAGACACACAGTTTGAATGATTGGTTTTTCGCTCAAGCCCATGCATGACGCAAGGTTCAGTAAAATTTGCATGAGGGAAATCTATTTCCATCCACCATTAGATAGTACAGTTTTAAACACAGTCTTGATTTCAGATTAAATAAGACAGGCGAGACAGTAGAAGGTAGCTCCACCGATGAAAAGTTCAAAGATAAAGTTACAAAAGTGAAAAACAATCACCAGGACTGAGAGCCCGTTTTAGTGTCTGACCTCAGAGGTCCTGGAGGAAGGGGAAAGCCACACACTTGTGTTTTAAGGGTACCTAGGGGGCAAAGGTCACAGTGACAATTCATTTGAAAGTTGTTGCACGGTGGAGGAAATTACACCTACTTTTACAAGAGCATTTTTAACCAATGTGTTCAAAAACGCTGGAAATAATGCCACCATAAAACACAATTGGGGAAACGTAAGAGCAGAGAGAGAGGGAGTGATGAGAGATGAGAGTACTAGAAGTGTAACACAGAAAACATGAGAGACAAACTAGAGAAAGAGAGAGAGAGAGAGAGAGAGCAAGACAAGGGAAAAGACAGAGAACAAGATACAAAACAAAAAGAAACAGTGATCGACATTGTAAACAACAGGATCCATATCCCTAATACCTTTAAAGATCAGGCCAATTACGACAGTGTAGGTCAATTCAATACACACACACACACACACACACACACACACACACACACACACACACACGCTTTGAGCTCAAGCATCCAAAGCAATGTCGAATTAAACACTCCCACCACCACCACCACCACCAACACCACAACCACCACCACCACCCATAACTTCACCATCTCAACCACCCATACCTCCACCACTACCACCACCCATCCCTCCACCACCACCAATACCTCCACCACTACCACCACCAATACCTCCACCACTGCCACCACCCATCCCTCCACCACTACCACCACCCATACCTCCACCACTACCACCACCAATACCTCCACCACTACCACCACCAATACCTCCACCACTGCCACCACCCATCCCTCCACCACTACCACCACCCATACCTCCACCACTACCACCACCAATACCTCCACCACTACCACCACCAATACCTCCACCACTACCACCACCAATACCTCCACCACTACCACCACCAATACCTCCACCACTACCACCACCCATCCCTCCACCACCACCAATACCTCCACCACTACCACCACCAATACCTCCACCACTGCCACCACCCATCCCTCCACCACTACCACCACCCATCCCTCCACCACTACCACCACCAATACCTCCACCACTACCACCACCAATACCTCCACCACTGCCACCACCCATCCCTCCACCACTACCACCACCCATACCTCCACCACTACCACCACCAATACCTCCACCACTGCCACCACCCATCCCTCCACCACTACCACCACCCATCCCTCCACCACTACCACCACCAATACCTCCACCACTGACACCACCCATCCCTCCACCACTACCACCACCAATACCTCCACCACTGACACCACCCATCCCTCCATCACTACCACCTCCCATCCCTCCACCACTACCACCACCAATACCTCCACCACCACTATACCTTCACCACCACCCTGGGGCACTCGACTGCCTGTCTGCATCCGTCCATCCATCCTCATTTAGGATCTGCTTTCTGAGGAGCGGTAGTGGGTGGAGGTGGGGCTGGAGTTGGGGGGCTGGGGGGGGACGGAAACGCCCACTTCCTGTGCATTCCAGAAGGTTCTCTTTCCTTACAGGGTATAGTAAACAAACCTGCGGACAAAGAAAAGAGCGATGGAGGAGGGAGATTGCAGGGGTGGGGTTGAGTTGGAGGGGAATGGGGCTGAGGGTGGGGGTGGGGGGTGAGGGCGGGTATGGTGGCGAAAGGAGAGCAGGGTGATGTTGTTTTCTCCGCTGGCGCAGTAAATCAACCTGGAGGTTTTGGAATGGGGGTGGAGGGGAAGGTGGTGTTCTGGTGTGTGACGGAGGGGAGGGTGGGCTGTTTATGAGCATGAGCAGCAGTAGCTCCAGGAGCACTCCAGAGTTAGTAGGAAAACACAGGCGGCAAGAAAGGCCTATAACCTCCTCCTCCTCCTCCTCCTCCTCCTCAATTTCTCAACCCAACCTTACTCACCCAGCAGCCCAAATATAGTACTCACTACTTCCTGTTTGTAGGAGGTGTGTGTGTGTGTGTGTGTGTGTGTGTGTGTGTGTGTGTGTGTGTGTGTGTGTGTGTGTGTGTGTGTGTGTGTGTGTGTGTGTGTGTGTGTGTGTGTGTGTGTGTGTGTGTGTGTCAGTGTCAACTTTCAACATAAGAATGTGTTACTCACCGACTGGTGTTAAAACGGGGTCAGACGGTGTATTTGTGTTACAGCAGGAAAATGGAAAAAGGATTAAGAGGAGAGAGAGAGAGAGAGAGAGAGAGAGAGAGAGAAAGAGGATGGAGAGAGGGAGAGGAAGACAGACAGATAGGAGGAAAGAGATATATATCACTGGCAGATACAGAGAGACCCTCCCTCTGCTCAGTAATAAAAGACAGACAAATACACAGACAGACACAGACAGACAGACAGATCACTGTTGAACAGGTATACTGTCGATATATACATCTGACATTATAAATTGGGTGGCAGGGCTTAAAGATGTTTTGGGTTGTTTATGTTGGTCGTGGCTCTCTGGACCAGGCTGGCTTGCTGTTTGTGTGAGTGTGAGTGTGTGTGTGTGTGTGTGTGTGTGTGTGTGTGTGTGTGTGTGTGTGTGTGTGTGTGTGTGTGTGTGTGTGTGTGTGTGTGTTTCATCAAGCTAGCTTTCCCCTGCCCAAGGTGAAGGAACATGGAGGCTGGTCTGGAGCATAATGTTCCATGACTGTGCCTGAGAGAGAGAGGTTTTCTGGTTGGCACTCAGTTAGCCATTTCCTGTTGGCACACTAGAAGACACTAACTCAAGACATATGCACACACACACATTCAAACACACAAATGCATACAGATAGACAAATGCACACAAACGGATAGACACACAAGTCCATGCATAACAGAATGATGTCGGCTGTCCTTTCAAGATCCAAGAAAACAATGTATTTATTTTGGTGGCTGTCATGTATGCAATTCTACGATAGATAATAAATGTGTTTCGTGAGAAATCAAGTCAATATCGAGTCGGGGGGGGGGGGACTGGCCAGGATGAGGCTGGGGCATTGTGGTTTGGGAGCAGAATTGCTGCTGGTGTTTAAGCATCTAGATGGGTTATGTGCTGAGTGTGGGATGCTTGGGGTGCACGGTCCACATGCACACAGACACACTACTACACTCACTACTGCATTGCAAGAGGTATAAGAAGAAGAGTGGGATATTGTTTTGCTCTTTGGCAGACATTGGTTTGACCACTCTCTCAAGCTGTTGGGTCCTGCTGTCGACGTATCAGAGATTAAGGCTTTAGTTTTAGGATTCCTCAACACCACAGGATTGTTTAATAGGGTGTGTTTTTATTTTGTACATTTCTATGTTTTTTTTTATGAATTCCTGAATTACTGACCTCCAAACCTGTGTGTGGCAGCAATGTGCCTGACTGCATTCTAGACTGCCTTTATATTTAGATCAAGAAGTAGGGTGAGGAAGTACACTAAGCAATGCAGGTTTGTTTTTCTTCCGGTGGTTGGTTTCCCATGAAGACAACTTGGCAACTCGTTTTGGAACAACTTTGTTTAAGCACCCAACGATAGAATGTTGGCCGAAGTTGGCCAACTGACTCTGATTCAACACGTTCAACAACAAGGCCAACAACCACCAACTGCTATGGCACACTGGCCCCACGTTGGTATGTTATGGCGTTTGCACACATAGGCCAACACCAAACTGCCTCATCTTATGAATGGTATGTTTGTTGTTAGCTGTTAGTGTGTAGTAAAGTATATTTGGAATTTTCTGGATTTGAACAGGTTTTTAGCAGAGGGTTTGTGTTGGAATTTTTTGAAGTTCTATTTTGTTTGCATTTTAAAGGCAATTTAAAAAATTTATTTTGGGATGTACATGGACTGATCTTTATTTTGTTTTCGTGCTTTAAGGACACATGATCTGATCGCTTCCTTTGCTTTGAACCTATTTAATAAATAGCCATTATGTTTTGCCAGTTTAGCTTTGTGTTTAATGTAATCCTTCACTTTGTTGTAGCAGGTTGTTTTTTTTTCTTATTAAGCTGACTGTTGCAATCTATCCTGCCCTGTCATTATGTCATGGCCTCAACAGGTGATCTACACCCGAGCCTTGATAAAAGCAGGTAGGACCCCCTGTGGTGATCTCCACAGAGGGTCCTACCTGTTTCAATTCAGGTCACACAGGTCTCACCCT
Organism: Lota lota; assembly: GCA_026745465.1. Taxonomy (NCBI): domain Eukaryota; kingdom Metazoa; phylum Chordata; class Actinopteri; order Gadiformes; family Lotidae; genus Lota; species Lota lota. Next base: position 5,800,722 of record JACYXH010000802.1, read on the forward strand.
TAGTAAATGGAACCGTACCTACTAACTGAGAGGCATCACTTGTGTATATATGAGCCTAGCAAGTGTTAGCGCTGCTGCTTGTTCTGACATGGTGTCCCTTTCACCATGCCACCCTCCCCTTCCCTCTGGCTTAGGCAGGGCCCCATGGAGCAGTCCTGTCCCAGCTTGCAGTTCTCTACCCCGGGCCGCTACGCTTTGTTTCCATGCAGGAATGCGCTGTTGAAAAACCACTGCCCCGCCACAAGCCATCACTCCCCCTTACTCCCCCTTCCCTCCCACTCCCATCCCCAAAGAGCCCATAATCAGATCCAGCCCTGTTGAACCTCTGTGTGTGTGTGTGTGTGTGTCTCTCTCTCTCTCTCTCTCTCTCTCTCTCTCTCTCTCTCTCTCTCTCTCTCTCTCTCTCTCTCTCTCTCTCTCTCTCTCTCTCTCAAACTTTCATTATTTATTGGTCTTTATTTATGTATCTCAGTCTTCCTCACTCTGTATCCTTTTCTCTTTGTCTTTTTCCATTTCTGTTTGTTATTCTCTTTCCATCTATGGACTAAAGCAAGCAAGCAGATTATAAACGCCTACATGCAAGGAGCCTCCCAAAACACACACAGACACATTAACTCACAGAAAATGGAAAAGGACATCCTAATAGTCCAGCCCTCAGTAAATCAACTCCAAATCATTTATATGTGTTTCCTTTTCTCTCTGTTGACATTTGACACCCCGGCAGAATACGTTTTTAGTTCCATTTTAGTTGAGTGTGTCTTATGATGTGTTTGGTGGTTGCTAGTTTTTGATACATTTATTTGTATGGATAGTTCTGTGTTCAAGAAAAAGCTATATTACTGGTTGCCATTTGTCATTTTGTGTTTTGTGCATGCACAGACCAAATATTGGAGTATGGATGTTAGTTTAAATGTTGTTGCAATAGCGGTTTGACTGAGGACTTAAATGTTTGCAGAGTACAACTGACAATAAATATGTTTTTAATGGTATGACATATTTCATATTTTGTTAGCCAACAATATTGTGGAAACATGAGGGTTGGGTTAGGCGAACTGACAATATATATCCTTTTAAATTGTTTTTGGAACATGAGTAGTTACTCATGTAAATAAGTATAATTGTGACCTAGGGTTACGATTAGGGCTAGCCGTGTGTGTGTGTGTGTGTGTGTGTGTGTGTGTGTTTGTGTGTGTGTTTAACTATACTTCATGTAGCAATCATAGCTCTTGCAAGAACATTCAGCAGAATGTGTGAAACAATGACATCAGCTCCTCTACTTCTCGGAGTAAATATCCGGCATCTTCCTGCATGTGATTCAGACTCATCAACGTTGATCCTTCTCATCTTGTCTCTCTATCGGAAGGTCTTACCCATCTAACCTGCCATTTATTTCTCTACCTCTCTCTGAGATTGCCTCGAGTGAGATCTGACAGACGATGTCCCTTCAAGCACTCCGCTTTTCACATCTCCCTTCCCTCTCTTTTTTGCTCTCTCTTTCTCTGTCTTTGTTTTCTTTGTGTGTCTACAGGGCTGTTTTTCTGACTTTAATAAACTGTTGGATCCCTCACCACTCATAAAGCCACACCTTTGATTGCACAAGATGAGTGCCTTACAAACCCTGGGCAGGCGAAAGGTGTTTTCAATAATTACTTATTATATGTGTTTTCTGAATCAGAAACATCTGCAGCAAAGCTAAGCGAGAGCTGCCTATAACATTCCCAAAATAGGAGTGACGCCCCTTCGCTCACACACACACACACACACACACACACACACACACACACACACACACACACACACACACACACACACACACACACACACACACACACACACACACACACACACACACACACACACACACACACACACACACACACACACAGAGAAAGACACTACACTGGACCATTGTGAGTCCCAGTCTATTTAAGGAATGTTTTTTTTTGCTGGCCACAGCTGCGGAAATGAATATCAAATGTAGTCCTGCTCTCATAAATCAAAAACGTTTGCTGCTACATTCCGACTGTTTTCTTGCCCCCACCTAGTTTGGGTTAGAGTCAGTTTGTAAGGCCCGTGTATATTGCACTCAGACTCAAAGCTTGACTCTTAACCTATACTGCTGGCTCAGGTGAGACAGCCTGATATAGGGAGGAGGGGGGAGGGGAGGGGAGGTAAGAGTGTCAGAGCTTGCTATGATTCTGCTTCACATCGTGTCATTTCATATTGTATATGATGGATCCCTGGATTGCAGGGATCCACAAAAGGAATATAAACCATATGGGCTGGAATTATGTCTGGGGAAGAGGCAGACTGACAAGATATCAAGATATAAGGGGGACATCAAGAGGGGATTCTCTTTCTCTCGCTCTCTCTCTCATTTATATATATATATATATATGTATATATATATATTGCACATCCCATACTCCATGTGTGTCACTCTCTTTTTCTCGACAAATACAGCTGACTAAGCTAGACATGGATATGTGCCAGTCATTACATTGGGCGGGGGGAAGGTACATTGCGTGCAGGTTAAAGTAGGAGACACACACCCCAGAACTTCACTGCGGGGGCGAGCAAGATCCAAAGGGTCGGTATCCCAACCTCTGCCCTCTAGGATTAGCATGGATCAAACGCTACCCCAACCTCTCCCAAGCCCAACGCCGGGGCCAAAGCAACACACGCGCTCCACACTGGGCCGGGGCACAAAGGCTCTCCGCCCCCGCTGTTGGCCTAAGAGCTCTACCAGGGTGGAGATTGCAGAGGCAGGGTTTGGGAGGCCTTGCTTTCAGCCCGATGGCCACGGAGGGCGAGGGAGCCCACACAGCCAGGGAGATGGAGGTGGGGGTGGGTGGGTGGGTGGATGGATGAGAGGGGTAGGTGTTTTGTTGTTGTGGTAGAGCTTGGAACGTGAGGTAGGATTGAAGGGGGGCTTGCTGCTGGGGACATCCCAAAATACTGCGGCTAATCCAGACGGACAGATGGACGCATAGACAGACAGGCATACTGACTGACTGACTGACTTTGTGTTCTCATGAATAGACGTAACAAAAGTCACTAATTTCACTCCACGCCGCTCCACTGTAAAGACTGGGTTTCCATGCAGCTCAGACTCAGACTCTCCATACCGTGCTGAGGCTCCAGCGCCTGTTCAACACATGCAAGAATACACACACACACACACACACACACACACACACACACACACACACACACACACACACACACACACACACACACACACACACACACACACACACACACACACACACACACACACACACAGTTGCCACCCTGGGCCCGCTCTAGCTTATTAAGCACAGAGGATTTACGGCTGATACGGATCCATAATTGGGGGTTTTACAGAGTGATAATGCACCGGTGTCAGCTCTGTGCTCTGTAATTATATGCTCAGCCCCAGTGTCTGCGTGTGCACGCAAACCAGCAGAGCATGTGTACGTGTTTAGTTGGTTGTCAGTGTTATTTTTACTGTGTGAGTGCAACTCTGACACTATGAATGTGTGAACGTAGTTGTGTGTGTGTGTGTGTGTGTGTGCGTGCGCGCGCACACAATATTCCAGTGGTTATGTCCGCTGTCCTGGCCCTGAATGAAGCAATAACAACCATTGGTACTGGAAGGAGTGATGTCAACCTCATACACGCACATATGCACACACAGTCACACTCTCTGGATCAGACGCATCAAACACAGTATAACATAGCAGACTGCCATGGCTGTCACTACATAAAAGCACACAGACTCATGCACACACACACACACACACACACACACACATTCTTACATACACACACAGACTAACCTATACATATATAAACACACCCGGCTTCCTTCACTTTGCTCCTCAAGGTCTCCTTGGCCCGCTGCAGTGAGTGAGACATGCTGAATAGACACATTCATAGCCTGTCTGGAGAAACATAACAAGGAAAGAAAGCAAAGAAAACACCATTAGGGGACAAGTTGAATGGCACCTGCCCCGGGGCCCCGCCAGAGCATGTTCAGGTCTGTGTTGGGCCCCTGCATTAAGTGTTATCAGAGTTCAGAGCTTTCCCCTAGAAGGTGTGGTTGGAATTATAGAACAGTATTTAGAGCATCAAAAACAAAAAGAAACGCCCATATATCTGCATTTACGGTAAGGCCATATACATTGAGGGAAGGATGGATGAGAAACAGGTACAAGGTGTGTGTGTGTGTGTGTGTGTGTGTGTGTGTGTGTGTGTGTGTGTGTGTGTGTGTGTGTGTGTGTGTGTGTGTGTGTGTGTGTGTGTGTGTGTGTGTTTGGTGTGGGTTTCACAAAATAATGCAAACATTTTATGCATGCTTTTTTAATAAAAGACACTAGAGGATAAGAGAGGAATGAAATGGAAGGGAAGGAAAGGAAATGAAATGGAAGGAGAAAAAAATTAAGGGAGAAGAAAGGAAATGGAAAGAGGAAAGGAATGGATAAAAGAAGAGAAGTGAGGATAAAAGCAGCGAAAAAGAAAAGCAAAGAAAAGTATGGAACTGAAACAGCGATGTGAAAGAAAAAGAGAAAGAAAGAAAGAAAGAAAGAAAGAAATAAAGGGGAAGTGAAACTATACTTTGTCATTACAGAAGTGGTCTTCACTGCTTGTCGAGGAGAGGGACAGAGAATTAATCCAGCCCGCTTCCCTCCGTGTCTCTCTCTTGTCTTTCTGTGCGCTGTAGAAACCGCAGCCATCCAGGAGAGGTGGTGCTGGGGGGTTGGAGTGGTGCTGGTCGGTGGCGGTGGTGGAGGAGGAGGAGGGCAGACTTTTTCCCATGCTTGGAAGAGGGGCAGAGTATAAAGGGGAGTCTGTTCAGAGCTCCCTGCTCTCTGCCAGTATCTCCATCCTCATCTCTTTGAACCAGGCAGGCTGTGTCAGCACCCGCCCCACCCCCACCCCCTCCTCCCAGCCCACCACCCTGCACCCCCCTGGCCCTGGCTCACCAACATGCTGGCCTTATGGGGACGCTGTGTGTGTGTGTGTGTGTGTGTGTGTGTGTGTGTGTGTGTGTGTGTGTGTGTGTGTGTGTGTGTGTGTGTGTGTGTGTGTGTGTGTGTGTGTGTGTGGCTCTCTGTGTCAAGTGCAGAACGTCCAGCCCCCCACACACACACACACACACACACACACACACACACACACACACACACACACACACAATCAGACTGCAGGATTTTCCTGGCCCCCGGATGGATGTCCTTGATATCAGTCGTCGGAGGGGGAGGGGTGTGAAGGGGAAGGGGGCAGGTACTTACACACAAAGACACCCAATGGCACGCCATCGGACAGTCCGCTTCCTTGGTGAGGTCATTATTCCTCTCTGTTAGCATGGCCGTCGCTGTCTGCTTCATACTGCTGTGGTTAAGTCTGGACAGCGCGGTGTTGGGGTTGCACAATCTGGCCACAAAGTGATGCACACTGGGGTCGTGATGAAATGCACCTGCGAGTGATGGGGATGACGATGTTGATAATGATGATGGTGTTCATGATTATCTTGTTTGTTGTAGCAACAAACCAATAAATGCGCATGGGACAAGAAGTCAGGAGTATTGTAGTGTGTGTGTGTGTGTGTGTGTGTGTGTGTGTGTGTGTGTGTGTGTGTGTGTGTGTGTGTGTGTGTGTGTGTGTGTGTGTGTGTGTGTGTGTGTGTGTGTGCGTATGCATGTGCGTGTGTGTGTTCCCCTGGGACTGAAGCAGATTTTTCAAAGGTTGGGATATGTGTGTGTTCTGTGTGTGTTGTGTGATGACACGCTTAAATATGTAGGAGTTTTTTGTTTTTGTTTATTGTATTTGTTGTCTGTTGTTTTCAAGATGTGATTTCCTACAGTCGAAGGCTAATTCACATGTCGCTCAGCCTCCAGGGGGTGAGATCAAGAGATCAATTAAAGACGATTATTTAACTTGTCAGAAAAAATACTGGGAAGGTGTTTCTGAAGTCACTCAATGTACCACATTGCTTGCCCGATTCTTTGCTCAAATGTTTTCTTTGCCAAATGGTGACACGATTGAAGCTATGACTTTGCTAACAACAGGGGCCGGATTAACATAATTCACAAGAAGTTTCCTAAGAAGAAATTCTACGAAGTTTCTAAGAATGTTCTCAACTGCAATTCCTCCTCAAGATCTTCCTAAGAACAGTTATTTGTATTGTTACCTTCTGACATTAATTAATTTCATTCCATTCTTACAAACCTTTCTGAAGTAGTCTCACTTTTGGGCCATCAATCTGCAATCTCTGTGGTAAATAAGTAAAATCCTGAGAAGTGATGAACAAAAGTATGTAGTTAGATCTAAATAAAAATAATAATAATAACAATAATATAATGTGAAATTGAATCAGTGAGTAGCAACACCTTATGAGATAAAAAAAATAATATAAGCAATCAAAACTTCATATAGATATTAAAAACCCAGCATAACTTTTTAATGTGAGAACTTAAGACAAGTAAACATTGTACAGCATAAAATCAAATTCATGAAATTTGAGGTCTTTTAAAAATTCCAATTATTCTTAATTTTCTTAAGAAATGATCTAAGAAGAATGATACTAAAGTTTTAAGGATATCTTTAGCTGAATAGCAGTTTGTCTTAACGTTTTTTACAAATCCAATCTTAAGAACTTTTTTAAATTTATTTTAATTACTGTTGTCAATCTGGCCCCTGGTCCTTTTCTGCCCTCTAGTGGTCAGAAATGTATTAATGCAACTTTAAGCTTTTACTTCATAGGATTAGGGGTTGTCATTTGGAGCACCAATAATGGTATAGTGATGCCTGTCAAATTGCATTCAAGAGACATCGTACGTACACACACACACACACACATTCACACACACATGCAAACATTTGTACACACGCACACCTCATCCTCCTGCCTCAGTTGCTGATGATGATGATGGTGATGAAGTGTCAGGAACATTTGAAGCTCAAATGATGGAAGGGAGGAGGTTATGAAGAAGGAAGGGTTAAGAATGTAAATAGCACATCTGGGAGTTCTTAACCAGATGACCTTAAAATGACTATGTACTTCCCATCAAGAGAGAGGTTTCCCAGGTAGTGAGCTAAATGCTGGCTCATGGCTTAGGGCCCTCACTCCTCTCCTGACCTGGCGCTAGAGCCGGTAAACACACACACACACACACACACATCCACCACATCTGCACACACACACACACATCCCCACGCCTTCACAAACACATGCAAACAGACACACACACACACACTGCCACACAATCACACAAACAAACACACAACAGTGTGTGTGTCTCTCTGACACCGCCGACTTATGGCTCAGCTTCGGCTGGTTTGCTGCCGGGCAAAATTACATCACTTCCTCATTGGCAACATGACAGGCACTCCATCAGCAGCACTGCCGCGGGAGGGAGAGAGCTGGGGGAAGAAAATAGAAAAAAAGAACACAATAATGATAATAATTATACCTTCGCACATTGTGAGCAAAGCCCACGGGCCTCACTACATAACAGCTCCAGCCTGTCAGACTGCTAGCTTGCGAGCTAACACTCTAACTAACCAGAGACAGATGGGAATTATATCTTGTGACACAAAGTTCTGTGGTTAGCAGCAGTGTGTGTGAGTTTGTGTGTGTATGTGTGTGTGTGTATGTGTGTTTTTGTAGTGCTAAAAGGGGACCTTGTAAAGCAGCATAATGGTCAAACTTGTGGATCCACAGGTCTGTTGGGCTGTAACAGTTTGTTTTTCTATACATACTTGAAGGTAACTGTTAAAAGATATTGTAGTAGTTTTAAGTTTAGTGTGTGCGTGTGCATGTGTGCGCGTGTTTATGTGTGTGTGTGTGTGTGTGTGGCAGTGTGTGTGTGTGTGTGTGGCAGTGTGTTCTGCTGATAGCTGGTTAACAAGAGGAGGTGATTGATGTACCTGCGAATGACCGCTTGTGGCCTCAGGCCAGATTACAGCACAGATTGGAGAACAGGCCCGGCCACAACACTCAGGTCTCTCATGCCTCAGGTCTCTCCACCTCTCTTTATCCATGCATTTCCCAATGTCTGTGTTTGACTAACCACTAAGGCCAACCAATCCCTCTTTCATCACACGTTTTCATCATAAACTTGGATTTTTGGATTCTGACTCTCTCTCTCTCTTTCTCTCTCTCTCTCCTTTTTTCTCTCTTCTCTTCTCTTGTCACACACACTCTACCCCAGATTAGTCCATCACCCAAGAATGAAATGGCTGAACATACTGTTTATTCAAGTAATTGTGTAACATCAGTCTTGTTCATCCAAACACGTACTGTCCACTTTTAGCTGCTCAGACAAAGGAATGTGTCAGCGGATATGAACCCAAGTCTTTGTCCAACAATTTAAGTATATTTGTTCTCACATGATTCAAATTCAATATGCGTATTATCACGCACATTAATATGTCTGTTTGTAATGCTGAGCCTCCTGTGGGTCTTGAGGGGTAGTTTGACCAGTAGGTTATGTAACCAAGCAACCACTGTCAACAACCACCAATGGACAGATAGTTTGTAAAAACTATTGATCATTTCTGGCCCATCTGTCAGTAATTTCTAGTCTATCAGCTCTTTGAAAAGATCAGACTGAATAGCATGTGTTTCTTGCATCTTTTTCACTGACATTTTTCATATCAGACGTTGCTTTTTCTCTTAAACCTCTGAGGGAAAAATGCATCCCGTAGTCTGCGGACAGGTTGGGAACAGAACAGCTGCCTGATTCCTTCAGCGCCGTAGCAGTGAGGGAACAAGGAGAGAGGGGGTCAGAGGTCACAGTATTGAGGAGAGACTGAAGGCTCTCTCCTCCTCTAGATGTGTCAGGAAAGGTGCATCATGTGTTTATGAGGATATCACCATTAAGATGGTAGTGGTGATGTGTGAATCTGTGTATTGCATGCATGTACAAATGTGTGCGTGTTCTTTGTGCATGTGTGCGGATGTTGTGTTTGTGTGTATGTTTGCACATGTGTGGCAATGTATCCTATATATGTGTGTGTGTGTTGGTGAATGTTTGTGAATTCTGTGTGTGTGTGTGTGTGTGTGTGTGTGTGTGTGTGTGTGTGTGTGTGTGTGTGTGTGTGTGTGTGTGTGTGTGTGTGTGTGTGTGTGTGTGTGTGTGTGTGTGTGTGTGTGCATGTTTTGGTTGTGCATTTATGTGCTTGGTAGGTGTTCCAATGTAATTAAATCACCTTGCCGAGGGTGACCCTAGTGGTGCATAAACTTTGAGGGTGTGCTTTTTACTGTACTTTTACCAAAGTCAACTGTATTATAATCAAAGAGGCTATAATTCTCTGCAAGTTCAATCCAATAGTGCTTTCTTATACACATTTATGTGTTGAGAGATGCATCATCTGTGAATCCTTTAATAACAAGTACAAATAGTAACCTATTTGCCACATATAGCTTGTGGAATATCTTGATGCAATCAACCGCATTGAGAAAGACCACAGTTAACTCTACCCTTGCTTTGGCCATGGCATAGCAAGTTTTGTAAGCAGTACCAGGATTATGAAATTATCCACAATATCTGCACGAAAACATGTTTATAATATATTATTTCATAATACTGGCACTGGGAACAGTCTAAATGTGCCTTGACCATAAATGTCATAATCAACAGAATGCTGTAATCACTCTGGAGTGCAAACATTGTGTAGCAATAACATCTGGGTCACTGTAACACAAGCATCCTTCCACCCATTATTATTCTCCCAGATATCACATGCTACAAACAAGAATATGGAGGTATGATGGGTAGAGTAGGTCATGTTTTGTTTGTTTCTTTTGCATGGTGAAATCCTTTCTATGAAGGCTTTAATATGAACAGTGTGCTGCTTGGTAAAAAAAATAACTCTCTGCCTCAGTGCTCTTCTCCAGTTGCTTTCTGGTGAGCTCATGCTATCTGCATCTGGCTCGCAAGTGCTCCTCAGAGAAAATATGGCGCAGGCTCCCACTTCCCCCCCACCTCCCATGTGTCTTCCCACGCAACGCTCTCCTATTAATCAGGGGGTGGGGGGGGGGGGGGGGGGGGGGGGGGGGGGGGGGGGGGGGGGTGAGTGTGTGTGGGCCTGACTTTACTCTCAATCTTTTGAATTCTTCAAATACACAATATGCACAATTCTTCATTTTAAAACACATAATGAAAAGATGCACACAGCACAGCAAATCCAATGATAAACTCAGGCCCGCGCACACACACTCACACATGCACACACACTCACACACACACACAGACACAGACACACACACACACACACACACACACACACACACACACACACATAAACGTACATCAGTGTATTATCATTCAAACATCCGGCAGAGCCAATCATAGTCAAATGTTCAAATTATAGGAGGGAACCCAACCAACCCAAACCATTGACAGCAGTGACCTCTATTGGAGTGTACAGCAAATGGTTTATTTTCATTCATTTATTGCTGAGTAATTTTAGTTTATCTCACATTATTTACAATAAAGAACGAATGAAAGTCAGCGACAATGACTATAAATAGCTGTACCTATATAACTGATAATGACTCTAACTTATTATTTACATTATAATGTTTTATATATATTTATTCCTTATATATTTGTATTATTTGTTTAAATATTTATATATAAAATTGATTTGTATGTCAGAAAAATTAAAACATAACGGATTATGCATTCTCAGAAAATAATTACTAAAGGTTATATGAGATTGTATTTTTCCAAGAAATATAGGGAATGATGGAGCAAAATGCAACGATGGAGAAATACTGCCTCCTATCGATAATAATAAAAAAAAACTAATATTTTAGCATAACCAGTAATTCATAGTTATTGTCTCGATCTATTCATTTATATTAAATTTGAATATCTTAAAAATGTATAGGAAGATTGCTTTATTATTTGGAAATGAAATATATATCCATACCTCCATTTTCAATATTTGATATGTATATTTAAAACCCAAGAAGGATAGGACTAAATTATTCAAAACACAATAACGTAACGTTACACACTTAAACAATTAAATATCCGTCCGTTGTCATCATGTTTCACAATAAATACGTATATGCTATACGAGAACGCTAAATGTGGCAATGAACAGAGTATATTTTACTCTTATTTCTTCTCTGCAGCTTTGTGAGAAAATACGTTCGGATTATTGGTATCAGCTATATAACAGACACAATTTAAAATCGCAATGAATGAAACCTTAACGATGGATGTTGCTAAAAAATGCTGCTCCAGGTGAGGCTCGAACTCACAACCTCGGCATTGCTCTACATCGTACTGTCATATAAGTACCGCGCGCTAACCGATTGCGCCACTGGAGCTTCGCTGAAAGTCGGTCAAAATTAGGTTTATGAATTATGTATACATAAAAGTATTAACTATATTAAATACAAGTTACTATAGATAGCTACTTAAACGTGAGTATATAGGGTTGGTGTTGGACGCCCTGAACTGTATTTGCTCCAATGCTGTATATTTAACAGTTTCTTAATATGTTGATTACAGCTGATGACGACACATAAATTATACCTAACGTTACGTCGTCTATCATGTTGCATGTTTTATAATCGATGATCTTATATCTCATGATAAAAATGACTCACATGAAGAACCTGCCCTAGGTAGCAAGGAAAGTTGGTAGACAAAAAAAAATAAAGACACCTATTCATCATTATTCGGTTTGTTTATCTTTATTTGAATCAGAATCAGAGTTGCTTTTATTACATCTTAACGTACAAGTACGCAAGAGTCACATTATTAGGCTTGGATCCTCAACAGTCACATAACAGCATCAATACAAGATCACAATTACAAAGTAATAATAAATAATAATAAGTAGCAACATCAATACAAGTGTTCGCGTTTTTTTGATGTACGTATGTTCGTAGCCCGTCTGTGTGTGGGTGTGTGGGTGTGTGGGTGTGTGGGTGTGTGGGTGTGTGGGTGTGTGGGTGTGTGGGTGTGTGGGTGTGTGGGTGTGTGGGTGTGTGGTGCAGTTCAGCAGACACACAGTCACAGTCTGTTACCGCTGAATGGTGACCTTTCATCTGTGTGTGCACCAAAGCCCCACAACTTCTGCATTTTGGAATTTTGTTGTTGCCTCAACCATTTTCGCCTGAAGTAGGATCGCTTACCAACGTGTTGTTGTGGGTTTCAAACATGTCTGACGGTCCTCTTCTTGTAAACGTGAACAAATGGATCTCGGAGAATGAGAATGACTTTCTTCCACCAGTATGCAACAAACTAATGTGGGTAAAGTCTTCACTATTTCAATGTAATGGTTGACCAAACCTGATAGTAGCATATTGTTTATAAACTGTTGGACGTGACACATATTTCTGGCATTTTCTTAATCATGTTATGAATGTAAAATGTGGCTTAGGCCTACTTTGCTTTCTGTTGAAACATGTATGTTGTATCACCGCGCTAATAATTAACAGCAGGGTACAACGTGAGCGTTGTGTGAAGGTTGAGCTAATGAACAATTAATTCAATATGTAATGATTACACAGAATATCACCTCTCTGTACCTCAGGCACTTTCAACAGCTGAACATCATGTTCGTTGGAGGGCCCAATACCAGAAAGGACTATCATATCGAGGAAGGAGAAGAGGTGAGAGAGAAGGCCACGAGAACCACCCTCCGCAAGAGTCACTCTCATCTCACTCATGGCTTCCACTCAATCTTTCAAGATTCAGGGGGCTTTATTAGCATAGAAAATGTACATGTTCATTGCCAAAGCACAACAAGTAAAACAAGGTCTAACAAAATATAAAATAATAAGTAATATGAAAAGTAAGACCATTTAAAAATAGAATAGAATTGTCCAAAATACAATATAATACAAATAGAAATGTGTACAGTGAAAAGTCATGCTATAATATAAGATAATGAGGTTATGGTCAGCATAGCGTTGAATAATCAAACTATTTCCTAGGACTAGGCCATTAAATGACTTTTTGCTCTGCTCATCTCTTTCTGTAGTCAATCAGTTACTATATTATCTAGGCCTATCTCTTTTGCTATCTCTCCAACAGAGATCACATCTCTCGCAATTTCCCTGAAACAGAATATTGCAAATGTTGACTTTAGTCTGTTCAAACAGTCCCCGCAATCAGTCCTTATTACCTGATGTGGCCAAAGTATCATGACTATAAATGACTTTAACTGACATCCATGTAGACATTTCCACAGGGCAGACAACATTAAAATGCATCTGAAAATATTAGATACCGGTGATAAAACATGTAATTATTTAGTTATTAAGTATAGTTATTAAGTTGTTGATTGTTTTTATTTAATTTATTAAATAACAAAATAAACTAAATAAAAGGATTACATAGACTGTACACATAAAGTACACATAGACTGTAGGCCTATACAATAATGGGTAGTATAATAACTAGGTACAATAACTGATAGTAAACAAGTTTACTATCAGTGTGGGACAGTATGCCTCTGTCTTTTATAACCTTCGGATTTTGTTCTGATTTTTATCATATAAAGATATAAAGGCTACATCAATCCAGTTAATAAACACCAGCGATTCAAAATTATTTAACCTGCACATGGACATAACATTCATTGATGTTGATGATGACGATGTTGACGATGACGCTTGACAATATAATTTGAATGAAGTTGATTTTCTTTACCAACCTATAATTCTTCTCTCATTGGGACGGTTGGTTTAACAATTTACTCAAGATATTTAATGCACTAATCACTAGAGGAATTCAACAGCAGTTCACAAATCCAACATTAATTACCCTCAAAATAGAAGCTTGTTTGTCTCTATACAACCAAAATAGGCAGAAGGTTTTTTATCCCTCTGGTGTTATGGGGAACAGAGCGAGGGGTCCCAAACGCAAGACACAGGGAGGCAAGAGGTTCAAGGGAGTTTATTGAGGGCGAGTACAGACAAGCCGGGGGCTAGGTAAACCGTGGTCAGACAGGCAAGGGCTCGGCAACAGGCAGGCAGTCAGGCAGGCAGGGGATCTGCAATAGGCAAGCAGTCAGGCAGGCAGGGGTTCGGCAACAGGCAGGAAATATGTCGGACAGCAAAGCACAGGGAGAGAACGTTTTAGAACCGGGAAAAGGGCAAGCATGCAAGAGCTGGGAACGTGGATACTAACACGAGTAGAGCAAACAACGAACTAGCGCCGGCTGCCAGGAAAACCAGGCTGAAATAGGGAGCGTAGATTGGAGATTGCCGGCAGGTGTGTAAACAGGGAGCACGTGGAGAAGTGGCAGCCGGCTCCCGCTAGGTGGCGGAAGTGGACGGTGTGACAGTACCCCCTCCCCCCCTCTACGGATGCCTCCACGTGGACGCCCAGCACCGGACGGGTGTTGTCGGTGGAAGTCCCGGATAAGCGAGGCGTCCAAGATGCGACTCCAAGGAACCCAGGAACGCTCCTCCGGACCGTAGCCCTCCCAGTCCACAAGATACTGGTGTCCCCGGCTGCGACGACGCACATCCAGGAGGCAGGCGGACCGTCCACGCCGGGTGGTTGTCAATGAGCCTGGGCAGAGGCTGAGCCGGAGCATGGGGAGACAGCGGACTGGTGGACACGAGCTTGACCTGGGACACATGAAAGGTTGGGTGCACACGAAGGGACGAGGGAGTTTCAGACGGACGGCACAGGGGTTGACGAGGGACTCAATCTCGAAGGGACCGACGAAACGGGTAGAGAGTTTCAGGGTGGCCCCCTTCAAGGGAAGATCTTTCGAACGAAGCCATACCTTTTGCCCGGGTGAGTACTGCGGAGTCGGCCGACGGCGCTTGTTGGCTTGCAGCTGGGAGCAGGAGGATGCACGGAGCAGGGCAGAGCGTGCACGCTTCCAGGTGCGCTGACACCGGCGCAGGTGAGCCTGAACGGAGGGGACAGCAATCTCCGCCTCCAAGGTGGGGAACAGGGGCGGTTGGTACCCCAATGAGCACATGAAGGGGGACAGGCCAGTGGACGCGTTGACGAGGGTGTTATGGGCGTACTCAACCCAGGGGAGTTGAGTGCTCCAGGAGGATGGGTTGGCGTTCGTGACACAACGGAGCGCGGCCTCCATCTCCTGGTTCGCCCGCTCCGACTGACCGTTAGATTGGGGGTGGTACCCGGAGGAGAGACTGACCTTGGCTCCCAGGGCCGTACAGAACGCACGCCAGACCTGGGAGATGAACTGGGGGCCCCGGTCAGAGACAATATCTGCCGGGATACCATGTAGGCGGAACACGTGGAGAACCAGGAGGTCCGCCGTCTCCCTAGTAGAGGGAGGTTTGGGAAGCGCCAGGAAGTGGGCGGCCTTGGAGAAGCGGTCGATGACTGTGAGGATGGTGGTGTTTCCTTCGGATGGGGGGAGCCCGGTGACAAAGTCCAAGGCGATGTGTGACCATGGACGACTGGGGATGGGCAGGGGCCTGAGCAGACCGGAACTGGGCCGGGTTGAAGATTTGTTTCAAGCGCAGGTTGCGCACGCCGCGACAAACGAGCGAACGTCCGCGTCCATGGTGGACCACCAGAACCGTTGACGGGCGAAGTCCAGGGTGCGGGTTATGCCAGGGTGGCAAGTGAGTCTTGTGGAGTGGGCCCAGGTCAGCACCACACTTTGGACCACACCGCGTCCGGGACAAACAAGCGGTTGGGAGGGCTGGTGCCGGGGTCAGTCTGTTGTCCCTGCGCCCAGCAGACGCTGGAGAACCTGCCATACGTGTACCTTCTACTCCTCCAGCGACCCAGAGAAGATCAGGATGTCGTCCAAGTAAACAAACACGGAGTTGTTCAGCATGTCCCGGAGGACATCGTTGACCAGAGCTTGGAAGACCGGGGAGGGGGGGGGGGTTGGTGAATCTAAAGGGCATTACCAGGTACTTGAAGTGACCTAGGGGGGTGTTGAAAGCGGTCTTCCACTCATCCCCCTCACGGATGCGGACCAGGTGGTAAGCGTTGCGTACATCCAGTTTGGAGAATACCGTGGCTCCGTGAAGGGGAACGAAGGCGGAGATGATGAGGGGTAAGGGGTACTTCTTCTTGACAGTGATGTTGTTTAGGCCACGGTACTCAATGCAAGGGCGGAGGGAGCGGTCCTTCTTGCTTACGATGAAAAAGCCTGCCCCCACCGGGGAGGACGATGGGCGAATGAAATCCAGCGGACAGCTGAGCACAGGGAGAGAACGGGTTACGGGCAGGTCCCGGGAAAAGGGCAAGCAAGCAAGAGCTGGGAACGTGGATACTTACACGAGTAGAGTAAACAACGAACTAGCGCCCACTAGGTGGCGGAAGTGGACGGCGTGACAGTGGACGGCGTGACATCTGGTCTCTCTTTCTTTCTGTCTTACCAGATCTTCTACCAACTGAAAGGAGATATGTGTCTGAAGATAGTGGAAAATGGAATACACAAGGATGTGCACATCAAAGAAGGACAGGTGAGTGTGTGTGTGCGTGTGTGTGTGCGTGCGTGTGTGCGTGCGTGCGTGCGTGCGTGCGTGCGTGGGTGGTTGGGTCGCGGTGTTTTATCTGCTTTTGAATCACAAAGCAAAATCTAAGTTTCCACTTTGCACATGCATAGATATGCAAAGCTAAAATGTTTCACAACATCCTGACTCAAAAAGATGTCAGCACTATTACAACTAATTCAGCAATATTATGAGGACATTAAGAGCTCCAATATTAAAGTTAAGTCCAACACATCACATTTTTGGGTTAAATTTACATTCTCAAAATGAAATAGTCCATAATTCACTTCAACACATTGGTATCGGCATCCAATCGATTGCTGGGCTGTTCTCATGCCCATATTTAGATGTTCCTGCTGCCGGCCCGGATCCCCCATTCCCCACAGAGAGAAGCCAACACTGTGGGATTGGTGGTGGAGAGGAGGCGGTTACCCACTGAGATGGACTGCCTGAGGTGAACCACCTGCACCGACCATGACCCCATCTGAGGTCATGATACCATGCATTTGCTATCTGATATGGAATACGTACATGTCATAATACTATCACTATTGCGATACGTTTGCCAATTTGCCTGACTAATATGATTTCCAATATCATATTCACTAGTATTTCATAAAATAACACTATTATTCAAGAATGTTTCAATTTAAAGTTGTTAACGCGTCTCTTGTGGTTTCAGGTACTATGTTGACGACTCCACAGACATTCTGTTTGAGAAGTGGTTCTACTGTCAGAACCTAGGAACGCAGCTGGTGCCTGTGATAAAAGAGTAAGGCCCATTTCAACGTTGACTGGTCACTTGGTTTTTCACAGTGTCCCTAAGAATAAAGAAAAAGTGTACTTTCTAACATAATGCCTAACTCCCTCAGGTTCTTTGCCTCAAAACAGTACCAAACAGGAAAACCTGATCCAAGTGAGTTATTTGAAATTTGATCAAATTAATCTTCTTTTAAATCTGCTCTTGATTAAAAAGAGGCTCCACTGTAACACGAGTGTTGTTTGCTTCCATGTGCGTGTTTGTGTGTGTGTGGTTTGTTGTATTTGCATGTTTGTGTGTGTGTGTTTGTGTGTGTGTGTGCATGGCCGAGCAGACGTGATCTTCGAGCAGCCTCCATTCCACATGAACACCATGAATGTGATGTCCCCGTTCTGCTTCAAGGACTGGCTGGATGAACAGAGGCCCTCCCTTGCCGCCGCCGGCCACAAAGACATGTTCGGAGCACAGTTCGAGACTGAGGTCAGAGGTCACCCGTGGTCAACTAAACCCTTCTGTTTTTGTTCTTCATTGTTTCCATTGTTTATTTTAGTAGTAGGTCTTACAAACCCGGTTTTTCAGTGTAGACCAATAGCAACGTGAAATAGTAAAAATTGCTGATTTATTATTAGTATAAAATAATTACATGTTACATACTACATGCATACATCTCTTTATTAGCCTCATGAAGCCAGCCTTAAAAAACAATAATCAGGATCTTCCTCACTCACTACCAGCTAGAATCCCATTTAAAAATGTTGTGTATTGCGTTCCCCTCAGGTGATGCTGTATGGAGCCGGGCAGACAGAGCAGTGTACGAAACAAAGTGATGCATGGATTTGGCAGCAGGTGTGTGAATTGCATCCATGTTTCCATCTCTCGCTGTAGAAGGTCACCAACACCAACCATGCTGGCCGCTGATGTTTTATCCCAGAGGGATGTAACATTGACCAGTCTATGCAAGCCCCAAACTGTAAACGCTCACTTTATCTTGCTTTATTTATTATTATTCTCTCTCTCTCTCTCTCTCTCTCTCTCTCTCTCTCTCTCTCTCTCTCTCTCTCTCTCTCTCTCTCTCTCTCTCTCTCTCTCTCTCTGTCTCTCTCTCTCTCTCTCTCTCTCTCTTCCCAGGAGGGCTCATCTACAGTAACTGTTGACGATCAGGTTTTTTCTCTGTCTTCTGGAGACAGTCTACTTATTCCGGAGCAGAGCCAGTGAGTGGGACATTAAATTTGTATGTGTGTGTGTGTGTGTGTGTGTGTGTGTGTGTTGGCGGCCGTGTGCATGCATGTGTGTGTCTGGGTGCTTTTAGTACTACTGAAATCCTAAAGGATGTGCTATTAATATTTTATTGAGATGTATGAAATATTTTTCACTGTATGTTTTTTCTGTCTGCTGTAGGTATCAATGGCTGAGAGAAAATGGCACTGTGGCCTTGTTCGTGGTTCAGAACCCAGAGAGGAAAAGACACTGATCAGATGCTCTTCTTTACCAAACATATACTCAAGCACACACATCCAAGTCTATACGTTATGATCCTATCATTTTACTGCTTAGCTTTTAGGATGAATTCCAGTGCCTTGAACTGCGGTACATTTCTGCCTTAACTGCTTTAACTCATGTACGCAGTTGAAGAGCAAAACTCTATGAAGTATTATTCAAAGTTAATCATACACTACTGTATAAGTACTATAGTTCATGTTGAATTAGTAATATCTTTGCAGTATCTTTGTAGAATAATGTGTGAGCAAGCCTAATGTGAAAAGAAATTAGCAAATAGTTGAACAGGGAAATAAAAATGTGTTACTGGTCCCAGTTCAGCCATTCTGAATCTGAAGCTCGTTTGGGATACAAATCCAGATTAGTAAACTCAAACGGATAAAATTGCATTCCTCACGAGGCCCATACCTGTTTTAATCAGGAGATAATTTTTTTCCAGTGAAATCATAGATGCGGGTGTCTCTGTGTGGTTTTCTACGCTAAACAAATTGTCATGAAATCCAACCTGTATGTACTTGGATTTGATAAATAAACATTGTCTTACCAATACGTGCATGATTGTGTTTATGTAAATGATGAAAATATATGTTGACACCTTAACTTACACCAGAATTAATTAAATGAATGAATCAGTAGTTGAAGACCATTATCTTGGATGTGGTGCAGTGGCCATTCTTGAAATGACTGCCCATCTGCGTTTCAATGCCAATACGTTTTTTTTCATTAGAAGAACATATTGCCAACATTGTGTGCAGAAATGTAAAGTGTTTGACGACAATAACATTAGATTGACATTAAATTGGACAGATCATTCTGAACGACTCATTCATTTAATATTTTATGGCCTTTAAGAATTTACATATTATAGATGTTCACTGCAATTGCTTAATAGCTGTTTGCTGGCCGTCCCTGAGTTTACAGTTTAATGTTCTCTATATTCAGAAAATGTTTATTAAAGTAATCGATAGAGGAGGACAATGTTGGTTTGTTTGAACTGTGTTGCCCAACCAAGAAACCGCTGTTGGTGCAGATAATCTGCTTTATGTCAATCGATATATAAAAAGGTTTTTTTCTTGCTCTTTTTTTGTTTTGATGTATTTGAGTGCAATTCAAACATTGTTCAAGATTGCTATTTTTATCAAGTAGTGTATGCTGTCTGATATTGCACTAGCTTTTGTTTAAAGCCTGTAAAGCCCAAATGGGTTTCCAAGGGAGAGATTAACTCAAAGGAAAGAGGGTATCTATTACCAAATGCCAAGAACTATCTACACAGTTTCCATTTAAACAGAGTAGCTTGATGGGGTTTGCTGATAATAGTCCAAATTAGTTTATCAGGGGATGTAAATTGTTTAGGGTGAGGTAACAATTGGAATCACTCCTCTACCTCCCACAATGTTAATGAGACAGCATAGCACAGTAGTCTATTCTCACTCTTGTTAAAGAAGATAGTCTCAGTTTAACCCTTAGTCCAGATCATTAGGGTGCCCTATGCCAGCCCAGTGGCAGCACAACTGGACAACAAGTAAACACAGCTTAAACATAAAAGTATGGCCTTAAAAAAACAGAATTGGGCTCGTTATCTCTTGAATATAAATAAATACAACTACAATTATTGACATTTGTAATTACATTTGAATTATGACAAGGGCCATACGACACGACCAATCAGTCCACAAGGTCATGATAGGTCCCGCTTCACATCTCCAGCCTGAATCTCAGAGTGTTCCGTATCACGTGTTTCTCTGCAATAAGCGACGCCACAGCCCAAGGCAACGCGTACTCAAGAGTCACCAGCCCCGCCAGGTTGTAACGGTATCCGGAGTAGTCCCAGGGGCAGGCCCCCAGGAGCCTCAGCCCCAGGCCCCAGCTGAACTCCCACAGGTAGATGAACAGGGTGTAGGCCACCAGGCGCAGGGCCAGTGGACAGCGGTGGGCCAGCAACACAGCGCTCAGCCTCTCCATCAGGCAGAGGGCCGAGGCGTACATGGGCAGGGCCCACAAGCTGCTGTGTCCGACCAGTCTCCTGTCCCGGGCGTCGTACCAGTCACATGCGGCCGTGAAGGCCACCTCACAAAGGCAGCCATGCAGGGCGTAGACGTAGAAACGGGCCAATGGGGAGAGAGGCTGGAGGCCAGAGTCATTTGCGGTCGGCTCTGCTGGTGCATTAGCATTCCCACTGGATCCTGTTGATATAGTATGATAATAAAGTATAGTATGATAATATAGGTGATATTTTATAGGTAGGAAATCACAATCTTGAGTAATTTGTTCAATTTCCAGAAACTGATGTTATCAAATAAAAGCCCATAAGTAGTAAACTATAAAAGGTGATACTTTATAAATCCCCATCTAAACTCAAAAGTACTCAGGCCATCCCAAATACAACTAAACAAGAAGAGGTAGTAGACTTAATATTTGCAAAACGATTTCACAATATCCAAGGTACAACGGAAGAGACCTCTACTTCCCTTTATGCTTTTTTTTCATTTTTTTATCACATCCACTCAAATTCCACCTAAGTCTTAATCTTAGGTTTTGAAATAAGGCAAGTGGAGGCCCATCGTAGATCTGTCTGAATGCCTTTCTTTTAACGGCTATAACCCAATGGATTTCCATGGGTCATAGTCAAATCTGTATCTTTAATATATGAAAGAAGGACAATCAAGGAACATTTTGTTCCTGTATTGTGATTTTTTTATTTTATTTTATACTTTCACCTCTTTATTTCAAATATTTGGAAACGGTTGTGCCCTATGTTCTCTTGAGCAACACATCTTTAAACTACACAAAACGAAAAAATAAGCAGGACCTTAACTGAACAAAAATGTGGACAACTAGAACACAGAAAGTGCTCATGCGAATCGTTCAAAAGGATAGTGTCAGTCAACCTTTGAAAGAGGAACGCATGCTCAAGCAGATTAACAAAGCTGTTAGCAGGGCTTAACAAGATAAGTAATCCTTCAATCCTCAACAACACATTTTCAACTCGACACATGTATCTCTAAAATGTGTCAATAGTCCAAAAAACTAAAACAAAATGCACCTGTAATTGACATGGTGAAAACCCAACATTGTTACCTCAAAGAACGAATACCTCATTCAACAGTACATCTGTTACACTGTCACTATCCAATGCTGTGCTTACCGGTAGCTATTACAGCAACAACAACATGTAAATATTATGGTATGATCCAAGGCCCAACCGTCCAACCGAACATAGACTCTCACCTGGGTTTTTCATGCCGGAAGAAGAAGCCCCCCTTATGTGTAGCGTCTGTGCCTCCATCCCGGGTCAGCGCAGGATCCCTGTAGCTTCAGATTTAATCCTGCCGTCCCATGTGTGTGTGTGTGTGTGTGTGTGTGTGTGTCTGCATGTGTGTGTGTGTGTGTGTGTGTCTGTGTGTGCGTGTGTGTGTTTAAGCTAAACATTAAGCTGTGTTTTAGACAATGTGGGCAGAGGGAAATAGCGATATCGCTGTCATAGGCAGAGGTCATGGCAAGCCTATGAGGAGACCAAAGATAAATCCTGTGTGTACGTGTGTTACGGCCACTGTCTGTGTGTTGCTGTCTTGTTTTCCCTCTGTTGTCATGTTCAGGTGCCAGGCAATTAATCACTTTCCTCATCATCCCACCTCTACCAATCACCTCATCAGTTCCCAGCAAGGGGCGGTCTGCCACACATTTAAAAGCCAGTTTTGCTAGGCTAGCTCTCTCTCTTTTTGGTCTGCTGAGGGTAACCCTGTTTGTGTTCTCTAGTGAGTTTGATAGGATTCCAGATACTTTGGTGTCATATAGATAGATAGATAGATAGATAGATAGATAGATAGATAGATAGATAGATAGATAGGTAGATAGGTAGATAGATAGAGATAGATATTGTCCATTTATTTCCCTGCTTGTGTTTATTGTGAACTTTGTGTTAGCCCCACCATTTCTATGTTCTTTGTTGTTACCTTGCGATCTTTGGGGAGGCCTCTATGCATTTACATTTACAACACGTAGTGGTGTTCTGTTTAGACACATAGTGTTTTGCTACCCACTATATTTTTGATTAGGGAAGTAGACCTGACTTCCTGTGTTATCTGTTGGCATAGCTCTATTTTTGTTTGGCTCTTTTCTTAGGCAACACGCAAGCCCCTCATAATTCAATAGTTTTTTCTGTTACGGATGTACAATCAGAACCAGCGGCTGATGCGCTGGTCCTTGATTGTCCAAAACTACAACCTGCAAATCAAACACATGCCTTGTGTCTAATAACCATGATGCTTAATTCCAGGGGGGGTTGTAACAGTGTCGTTGAAATTGCTTAACAAACTTAGTACATTTTTTTTCTTATGGGTGGGAGCGTCCTTGGCGGCCAGCTCGACCCTTCCGTGTGAGGCCTTGGTGGCCAGCTCGACCCTTCCGTGTGAGGCCTTGGTGGCCAGCTCGACCCTTCCCTGTGAGGCCTTGGTGGCCAGCTCGACCCTTCCCTGTGAGGCCTTGGTGGCCAGCTCGACCCTTCTCTGTGAGGCCTTGGTGGCCAGCTCGACCCTTCCCTGTGAGGCCTTGGTGGTCAGCTCGACCCTTCCCTGTGAGGCCTTGGTGGTCAGCTCGACCCTTCCCTGTGAGGCCTTGGTGGTCAGCTCGTCCATTCGAAAACAAGTGTAGCCGACTCGTCCCTTTGAGGCCAACTCTTCTGGTGGGAGCGGAGAGATCATGAAAAGGACAATAAACTGCTTCAAGATTTATGGTTCATCAAACATTTTGCTTTATCTAACATCTTGGATGTTTGATTTTAAGGGGGGAGGTGTTATGACCCTTGGTCAGAGTTGAAAGTTATGTGTTTGTGTTAATGTCCCTCCCTGTGTTCATATTTACTTGCATGCTAGCCTGTTTTTTGTTTTCCTACGTTTTGTGCCGTTAAATGTAAAATAAATGTCTTGTCTTCTGCGTTCAAACCCTATTTGGATGGCTTTAGTTGTGGGAATCTGAGTAGGGAGGGGACAACTTACACGTTACTGGCTGGTTCCTCTAGGCTGGGTGTGGGTGGGTGGGGGAGATTAATTTGTTTGTAGTTTAATGGGTGGTGTATGCACCTCTTCCTTTCACACTCAATGTGTTAACATGACATTGCATGTGTGCTTATAGTGAGTCTCACTGAATCTAGACCAGGCCAGAGCTTATCGCTCAACTTCATCTAAGTTGAATGTTAGAGCAGCCGAGTTAGGCTTTTATCAGAGGAAACCAGTAACTGTGTGTGTTCTGTAAACTCCATGACAGAGTGAAGAGCTCACCCTGGCACTACTTTTAATAATTAATCCTAATATGAATAGAGATTTCAACAATAGTGTATTTCTAGGTTCCCAAGGCTCAACAAGAAAAGGATAGTGTTTTTGTTTAAATGTTTAGTTTAAAAGTACAACCAGTTAGCCCATAAAACAGGCTAAATAGACAAGTTTGGAAGGTACATATTTATTTATTTTACATCCAGAACAATATTTAAATACATTTTGAAGGCATGAAAACATTATTACACTTTTGGTACGAGACACTGTTACAAAAGTACGGTGCCACTTTAGGAGAGACATTATGGGAGGTCAATGTACGTCAAATACGGGACATGGGAAGCAGGAAAAGGTTACTTCTAGAAAACGCATGCGAACGAGAGTGGACAGGTTTAGTGTTTTGTCGAGTCAAGTGTGTTGGAGTTCTGCCATATCATCGAGATCCTCTCCACTTTTTGTAGATGGGAAATCAGAGTGGCTTTCATTTAAACTTGTCCGAAGTTGCACAAATCTCGCCCCTGGTATTATTTTGTGTGACGTCATCAGCATATCATGCAAGCCCAAGAAGGAAGTGACTTATGAAAGAAAAGGGAGGCAAGAACCAGATCGGCGACTTTTTGCTGCGCTCCGTTTGCTGCTAGTAGACTGATACAACTGCTGAATAATCTCTGCATTGCTCTCCCATTAATCTGAGGAGAGCAGATCACATAGAGGCTTTATTGACTGGAAGCGGGTATGTACAGAATAGTGTTTCCTTACTAGTCTCACTATTTATCTTAATGTTATGTGTTTGTAAATACTTTGGATTGCATATTCATATAGACTACACCTAATGATAAGGAAATTAAACATTCATACAATTTCCACATTATCTACCTTAGAGTGACCAGTTATAACTACTTCAAACTGATCACAAAAAAGGTTTGGCAGAGTGCATAAATGCAAACTGTTCCTAAACGATTCTTTACTGAGCCCAGATCAACTGTTATGGTAGTCGCTGGGATGCTTGTCAAGGACTTATGCTTAAAAAGCACTCACGATTTTCTACCAAATATGTGGATGTCTTTCTGGATGTCTTTATGCCGCTGAAGCCCTGTTTATGTCCAACTGGTCCTTACATGTATAGTCTCTCTCTCTTCTCTCGCTCTCTATTCACTCTTTCTCTATATATGTCTCCCTCTGTCCGTTCATTTCTTCATATACAAATATACATATGCCTATCTCTATGCCTATCCCAGGTGGAGAATTGTGAATGCTGAATACACCATAGGAGAGTGTAAGGAAAATACACAGGAGATCATACCATTCTCTGAAGAATGGCCCTGGGAACACTTACCCCGAGACCGTTAAACCTCTCCAACAATTCCATCATGCCCTGTCAAGTAAATCCACAAACACTGGTGGGCAACATCCTGCCTCCAGTCCTCATCCTAGAGATGATCGTGGGCTTGCCGGGGAGCTTGTTGGCGTTGTGGCTCTTCTGCTTCCGCCTGAGGGACTGGAAGTCCAACACTCAGTTCCTGTTCAACCTGGTGCTGGCCGACTTCTTCCTGCTGGTCAGCGTTCCTTTCCAGATTCACAACATTATCCTCGAGGAGTACTGGGTGTTCGGCCCGGTGTGGTGCCGCGTCAACCTCTTCATGCTGGCAGTCAACCGCTCAGCCAGCATCGCCTTCATGACCGCCGTTGCCGTGGACCGCTACCTGAAGGTGGTCCACCCGCACCACCGCATCAACCGCATGACCCAGACCCAGGCGCCCCGGTTGGCCGGCCTGATCTGGGCCGTGGTTCTGGCCCTGCGTCTCCCACTGCTGTCCGTGCCCCTCCTCCACCAGGACGGTAATGTTTCCTTGTGCCGGAGCTTCGGCTTCAAAAGTGTGGTGCCAGTGATAAAGCTGCACTACATCATCTACATCGGGGAGTTCTTCCTGCCGCTGCTGATGTTGATTTTCTGCACGGCGCAGATCTCCTGTGTCCTGCGTCAGCGGCAGCTGGACAAGGAGCAGAAGGTGCGTCGGGCCCTGCGCACGGTCACCGCCATCGTGGTCGTGTTTGTGGTCTGCTTCATGCCGGGGATTATCATGGCCCTGACTGGGCTACTTACCCAGAAGGTCAGGAAGGTGGACTGCGTGACAGACGCTGTGGTGAGCCAGCTCTTCAGGCTGTCCATCGGCTTCACTTACATGAACAGCGCCCTGGACCCCATCATTTACGTCCTCTCCAGCTCCATGTTCCGCGACGCCCTCAAGAGTCTGTACTACAGTGTAGCTGTGGGGGACCAGTATCGTGAAGGAAGGAACCGTTGTAGAAGCACGAACACTGACGGGTGAAAATAACAATGACAATGTCCTGTCATTTCAAATTGATTGATATGATTAACAAACCATGCTTGGTAAGGGGTTTCCACCATTGCCAATCAAACTCTGAAAGGTCAAATCACGTCCCTCCTACAATATATCCTGCACTGATAACCTGTGTACTTAATATTTCAGATCACAGCAGAATATTTATATTCATTTTTTAATCTGCAAAAAATGTATCTGCTTTGTCTTCATTCTCTGGTTGTGTTATTAAAAAAGTTATATAATTGAAGTATAACTACTTCAGAACTAAAAATAAGAAACCAGCAAGATAATGGTGTCCAGATATATTATGTTTATATAGTTTTGCTACAGTTGTTTTATTGTATGTTATTTGCAGTTGTCAGTGTGCCTTCTGCATTTAAAAATGTTTAAGAAATAAAGATAAATATATTCCATTCGTTGGATACTGTTTACCAGTATTGTGTCTGCTCTGTATTGCCTATGTAGAGGTTCTGTGATTCAGGCTAGTTAACAATATTAGAGATGGGTCTTTCTACTAGACAAGAAATATGAATTCTAGCAAACAAAATGGTCCCGCAGGAAACGCAGAGAAAAGCCAAGAAAAACACATTTCGCGAGCCGTGAGAAAGTCCTACAGTATTAAAAGACCATGACTGCAACACTCCGCGTCCAACTGTCAGATTGATTGCTTTTTTCTTTTTGTACAAGGATGCTTCTGTTTGATCCGTAAACAAAAAGAAGCCCTTAGGGAAATAATTGGAAAATAATTAAATTATTGTACCGTATTGTAGAAATGTTGGTCACTTTCTTCCTCCCAGCTTTTTGAAAAAATGTTGCGTTACATTTGCTGCGTTCGTGAGTGCGTTGACCATGGCGTTCTGTTTCCATGGACATGTATTTGACCTCTACAACACAACATAGCTCTGTGTTTTAGGCTTGTGTCCTTCAAAAGTCGTTAAATCGTGTGTGTGTGTGTGTGTGTGTGTGTGTGTGTGTGTGTGTGTGTGTGTGTGTGTGTGTGTGTGTGTGTGTGTGTGTGTGTGTGTGTGTGTGTGTGTGTGTGTGTGTAATATTCATGAGCAAACAAGAACCTTTGCCATTTAAAAACGTATTCATATATCGTTTTTATCATTTTTGAAAAACGGGGACATTACCGGTGAAATGACCGGGGACAGGCCACCAGAAATGGGGACTGTCCCAATTTGATATGTTAGGTCACCCTAACATATGCCCACTACTAATAATTGTATGGTACAATTAATAAAAAACTAATATTAGAACGTAATGGGCGAGTAACAGGCATATAAATATTCGTATGTCATAGCATTATAAAAAGAATTCCACCAATCTAGTTCAATATCTGCGGCAACCACTAGATGGGAGCTTCAAACCCGTAAAATAGTTGAAAAGCATGATAGGAAACAGGAGGACGTCTGAGAAGTGACTGAAAAACGTACTCGGACACGGTCCTTCTTAATTATTGCTTGATTATAGCACCATTTCTACGTAGAAAAACAAGACTTAATAACAATAAAGGGGGATTTGCGTGTTATAATTGCAGTTGTTTATTTAATTTAATTAAGAAGGCAGGTGTCAATTTCAAACGGTCCTGATTGCTGTTTTGCCGGGACTACTTCCGGGGCAGGGGCTGACTGATCAGTGAAGTGGTTTGGGGGAAAGTAACCATTGTTGTTAACTGGGTCGATGCTGTAGAGTTTAACTGCAACTTCTCTACAGCCTTGCCGAAGCCACAGCAGTGGAGCTTTTGGTGTGTCATGAAAGAAATGTCAAGGTAAGCGATGCATCAGATGTATTCCTCTCCATTTCCACTGCATTTGCGTTAGCATCAGCAGCGGATTCAAAAGAATAGGCTAATGGCTAACATGCTAACCATCAAAACATCGTTAAAGGCCTGTGGCTACCGTTAGCTGGTTGGTTTGCAACAAGTACAGCGATATCGTAGTATTAAGCCCAATGCTGTTGAAAATAACATTAGGATGACTGGTGCTTTGTGGCGATGTTAAAGTTAATTTATCCAGTCCGTTATTGACAGTTTGCTGTGCCGCTTATCGGGTGCTAACCTGGTGAAGTCTGCTGCCTAGCGTCCATAGCGTGTCCAGCCTGTTAGAAGCTAATGAGGGCTAGTACCTCAAACAGACTATTGAACATCGTATCCACACCAATTACGATTGTTTTGAGAGAAAAAAAAGTCGAATTCTGCCTTCAAGTAGTACAAAACTACTTCCAAGTGATACTAGCCTTACTGTTTGTGCATCCCTAATAGCAGCTTATTTCCAATACTTATTACCAACTTTCAATGGATACGTTTTGGATTTGACACTTTTTGTGTTCTCGCGACCATTCGATCAAGCAGTCATTGGTTATGCAAATATGTTTTGTTTCAACAGAAATATGCTTCGGTAAATCACTTGTTTTTCAC
Organism: Lota lota; assembly: GCA_026745465.1. Classification (NCBI taxonomy): domain Eukaryota; kingdom Metazoa; phylum Chordata; class Actinopteri; order Gadiformes; family Lotidae; genus Lota; species Lota lota. The sequence goes on from JACYXH010000802.1 coordinate 5,829,469, forward strand.
ATGATGGTAACTGCTATCATTGTTTTTCTCTATTTGACGTGTTGTTTGCATGTGTCCTATCTTTTAGCGGGCAGCAGCCTCAGAAACATTATGGCATCACCTCGGCCATTAGTCACGCACCCCCGCGAGAAATAGATCACCAATACACAAAGAAACTCAGCGATGCTATGAAACCATTCGGGGTGTTTGAAGATGAAGATGAACTAAACCATAGGTGAGAAAGTATGGCATGTAAGGTGGAGCAATTCATAATTTGGTAGGCCATACATGCCACACTATTATTAAAATGTATTTAAATATTAATGGTGATAATGTGTCTGACCTTTAGTGTAAAGTTGTTATTTACTAGTACATCCAATGGTGTTTCTCTAATACAAATTGTTACATTATTGATTGTAGTCTCATTTATGCATGGATATGTATGTTTATTTTAATACGTATGTTAGGTTTTTTGAAGTATAAAGACCATTGTTGTGATCCATTTTATTTCTATTTTCAGACTTGCAGTTCTCGGGAAATTAAATAACTTTGTTAAAGAATGGATATCAGAGATCAGTGAGTCTAAGGTAGGTTATATTGAGAGGTTTGCTGGAACATTAGCTGTGTTCTATATGGAGTCCTGAAAGGTGACTGTAGAACAGCCTTTAAAAGGAAAATGATTTGCTTTAAAACTAGCAAATAGTGACGTACTGAAATGTTAATGCTTTGTTTGATTTTATTCTTTTCAGAACCTTCCCCCATCTGCAGTAACTAATGTTGGGGGCAAGATATTCACGTTTGGTTCTTACCGGCTTGGGGTGCACACAAAAGGTAGTCTCAATTTATGTGTGCTAATCATGATGGTACATCTAGCTTGATATTACATTTAGAAGACATTACAGGTCGCTGATGTTTGCAATTTGTTTGCTTTGCAGGTGCTGATATCGATGCCTTGTGTGTGGCTCCTCGTCATGTAGAGAGGACTGACTTTTTCCAGTCATTCTTTGAGAAGATTAAACTGCACGAAGAGATCAAAGACCTCAGGGCAAGTGTTCCATTGAAATCACAGCAGTTACAAAGGTTTAAATAAAAACAAGTAAACGGTATCGAAAATTCCACCTGCTGTCAGTCATTCCACAGACCTGCTGGAAAAGGTAACTGCTGGATGGTTGTGGTTGACTAATTAAAAATAATTGGAACTGCAGGAATTACCTACCAAACCAGTGAAGGAATACTTTAAGACCATACATTACTGATTATCCATGTGTGTGCATTTGGAACAGCACATCCCCTATCTATGCACTCAAGGACAAGATATCCCCACTTAGGGTCTCTGGGAGGCTGTTTACTATAGCTCCTATAGATAAGAACGAACAGATGGTTGTGAATATGTCTAACCAAGTTGAGCACCAGCTCGGTGCTAGAGCTGATTGTAGCTGGCCGAATTTTCACCCAGCTATTGTTTAGAACCAAGACGGCCACTAGGTGAATAAGGTCCATTACCTATAAACTGACTTGCCCTGTCTTTGATGTGGCCTCTCTTTGTACTTCCAGGCTGTGGAGGATGCCTTTGTACCAGTGATCAAGTTCAAATTTGATGGGATAGAGGTATGTTAACTTGAAGTCTTGGCTGTGGCCATGTCTGTGTACCTTGCTTAACTTTTCACTAAGGCTGTCAACATGTTGGTCACCAATCAGTACTCTACTGCTTCCAATGGATGTGGGTTTCTTACAAAGCCTCAGCTTGTTTTAAAATGACTGTGTCCTATTGCGTGACATCTGGGTAACTCAATTGTAACTCAATAATACAAATAAAGTGTTGATAAATCACATGACCAGATAGTGTTTGATTAACAGATTATATTCACAGAGCTCATCTTGCTCATGCTAGAATGGGATTTTTGACAAGAAATGTTTGTCACCATCAAAACAAGCACTAGCAATTACTAATGTTGAGTGTAACATTGATATGCAATACACGTAACTGAATATAGCTAAGCTTTTCCGAGGTGTAAAAAACGAAGGGAAAACCATTTTTAAGAAAATGTTATTTCCCCCTCTGACTTATTCCCCTGTAGTAATCCAGGATTTCGGTCTGCTATCTTTCATTGTATGTTCTCATATAGTTTTCCCTCTGTATTCTTAGATTGATCTGCTGTTTGCCAGACTGGCCCTGCAGTCCATACCAGACAACCTGGACCTGAGGGGCGACTCCATGCTGAGGAACCTGGATATTCGTTGTATACGCAGCCTCAACGGTAAATACTGCATCATCTGCTGGCCTTGATGTTTACAAGATGTCTCCAAGTCTCTTGTGATTGTGGTTGTAATGCCATCCCTCTGTGGACACAGGATGCAGAGTGACAGATGAGATCTTGTACCTGGTGCCAAACAAGGAGAACTTCAGGCTGACTCTCAGAGCAATCAAACTATGGGCCAAACGTATGTGCAGCATTTGGTTTCTTTCTTATTTCTCTGAAGCATGGCAACTGCAGTTCATTAATGTTAAAAAAATACATTATAGAGAAATGTGTGTTTTTGGGTTATTCGCCGATTATTTCCAGGCAGTTGTATTGTATATGTCTGTGTGCACGCAGGTCGTGGGATCTACTCCAACATGCTGGGTTTCCTGGGTGGTGTGTCGTGGGCCATGCTGGTGGCCAGAACCTGCCAGCTCTACCCAAACGCTGTGGCTGCCACCTTGGTCCACAAATTCTTCCTGGTCTTCTCCAAATGGTAAGGTTGTCTCGTCCCTGCTCGCACACAAACTGTTACAACTCTCTATTCAGTTTCAATTGGATGTGCTGCACTGTGGCACTTCTCTTGCTGTAGATGTTGTTTTATCAAAGTCCTGTTGACGAAAGAATCATTCACTTTCATGGGCTTCAAGTGGGGCTAATCAGAATTTTGATTTGTCAATGATCCTTTTGAAGGGAATGGCCAAACCCAGTGCTTTTGAAACAACCAGAGGACAGCAACCTGAATCTGCCAGTCTGGGACCCTAGAGTGAGTATTTGGTCAACGTTGTACTTTTAGATTTATGACAATTCCAGCTTGTATTTGCTTTCTGTTAGGTGTATATGCACCTGATCCATGAAAGCCTATTACTATCCCCATCCCTGTGTTTAGGTCAACCCGTCTGACAGATACCATCTGATGCCCATCATTACACCGGCCTATCCCCAGCAGAACTCCACCTACAACGTCTCCACCTCCACACGCACCATCATGAGCGAGGAGTTCAAATATGGTCAGTCAATCTGGAAAGACTGACACACACACATAATGCATACAATCAGGATGGCACCAGTAGTTGATATACAGTGGATTTATGATGGATGTGCGTTTTTGATACGTATCTACCAACCATGTCCTGATGTGCTTCCAATAGGTCTCAGCGTCACAGATGAGATTCTTCAGGGTAAAGCGGAGTGGTCCAAACTCTTTGAGCCTCCCAACTTCTTTCAAAAGTACAAGTAAGTGTTCTTCAATGAGAGTGATGACCTCATGAAAGCCTGTTGTGATTGCTATAAGCACTTCATGTTTTGGTGTAATATGAGCAGATCATTTTAGGAGCTGATTTTGAATGCCTTGTATGTCATTCTTAGCCTTGTGTATTTGTTAAACATACACAAATAATTACAACGCCTGTCGCAAATAATTACAAAGCCAAATGCCGTTTGTTTGTAGGGGTATAAGCAGAACTCGTAGAACAAACAAAGTCAGCTACTCGGCCAGCTGTGTAACATGACAACCGTGCGTTGTTATATTTCACACATTCTCATACACAGGCACACACATCCACATGAGCTATGCTGGAGACAGTAGTTTGGATACAACACTTCTGTGCTGCATTTCCTAAATGCTTATAAAACATCAGATATTAGATCTCCAGTGTAATGATCTTGGATATTTTATATTGTCTTAGTGTTGTAACCTTTGAACGCCAGGCCGCCGCAGATTCTCATAATGCTTACTGCGTCATTATGTGCACCAGCCATGAGGGGGTTCCGATTATTATAAGTTTTTGTGGTGGCCGAGTAAATTATGTGTAGTAATTTGCTTCCCCAGACCAACATGTGCACTGCATCGCTGCGTGATTTAGGTGATTCTTTCTGACCTGCCGCATATTTTAACAATCTTTTTCAGACATTACATCGTTCTTACTGCCAGTGCATCAACAGAAGAAAATCACTTGGAGTGGTGAGTACATGGCGCGGTTTTTATTTATTTATTGCCAAGTCATTGAGTGCTCGCTTAATTGTGTAAGTAAGCTAGACTGTATAGCACACAACACTATTGTTGTTGTTTTCATGGGATTATACACAAATGAAAACATACCTATACATATTATATTACTGCCAAGTCTGGTCCGCCTGATGCCACTAAATACAATGCACCTTTAAAGCTAGGGTAGGCAATTTGGAGAAACCAGCCAGAGTAAGCGAGATTTTGAAAGTATCCAACCGAAAGAATCCCACCCCTCCCTTCAGGCCTCCCTCTAAAGCCACTTCCCAAAACACATGATTAGCTTGCTAGCTTTATCAATAGGTCTGCCTAGCCTTGTGGAAGACTCCAGGCATGTGTAATGAGTGCACGGGCAGAGTGTGCACATGTAGCTAGGGAGGTAGGTATTGCTGTCAGGATGTCAAGTTAATAAAAACAAATATGACAAAAAATGCTTCAAAAGTTAATTGCCTACCCTAGCTTTAACAGAACTGCAATATTTACAGAATCGCACTTACAAATCGTTGTAATAGGCTATCCTGGCCGATTCCCATCCTTAACAAATGGTTCTTTGGATGACGCTCAACCTAAAGACCCGTCATGTTTCCTCCTTAGGATTGGCCTGGTGGAGTCCAAGATCCGAGTGCTGGTGGGCAACCTGGAGAGGAATGAGTACATCACCCTGGCCCACGTCAACCCCCAGTCCTTCCCGGGCTCCAAGGAAAACCGTAGCGAGTGAGCATTTTGTTGTGATAAATATTTGTTATTATTTGCAGGTACTTTTGAGTTCTGGTGGGAGTAGAGAGGATGTCTCAAGATCAATTACTTGTATATCTAAATGTATACCATATGTCCTAATAATTGGTAACCACAATATCGTGTGTGTGTGTGTGTGTGTGTGTGTGTGTGTGTGTGTGTGTGTGTGTGTGTGTGTGTGTGTGTGTGTGTGTGTGTGTGTGTGTGTGTGTGTGTGTGTGTGTGTGTGTGTGTGTGTGTGTGTTACCATGGTATTTGCACATAATAGATGCTTATGTGGCTTTAAATAGGGGAACCAACACTGATCTCTTTCCTTTTGGCCCCAAACAGGAACGACTTTGTTTCAATGTGGTTCATCGGGATTAACTTCAAAAAGGTGGAGAATGCAGAGAGCGTGAACATTGACTTGACATTCGACATCCAGTCTTTTACAGACACAGGTGGGTCCATGATGATAGTCCTGCTTCTTCAACTATGCCATTTATCGGTGTCTGATTTGTAATCATTAGCATTTTATGGTGATTGTATTAATGTTTTTAACACTTAGGTAAATCGGTAGAAAGTATCTAGACTAGAGCATCAATGTATATTCCCCCTTCACAATAAAGGGAGCATCCAAAACAAATTTACTATTTGGCCACAAGGAGGTGCTGATGTACCACAAAGATGCATCATAAAGTAAAACTCCAGTGAGCAACCTAGCTTGTATGTTCGTAATGCAGAAGATACCAGGCCAATTGCAATTAGTGGTTGATCTGTAATGGACATCCGGTGCTGTGGGTTAATATTCAGTGTACAGACAAGCCAACAACATCAACATGCTGAAGGACGGCATGAAGATCGAGGCCATGCATGTGAAAAAGAAACAGCTCTACCAGTACCTCCCTCCCGAGCTGGTGCAGAAGAAGAAGAGGGTGAGTTTTGCAATAGACTGGACACCGTATACCAATTTTAGTTTTTATAGGCACCTCGTAGTGTTTAGAGCGCATCCCTTTTACCGTCCTTGCCTCGCACCCTCCTCCTCCAGAGCATAGCGGAGCTGAACCGGAGCTCCAACGGCAGCAGCTCCAAGCGCCTGTCATTGGACAGCAGTCACCTGGACTCCTCCAGAGATACAGACTCCGGGACCCCCTTCAGCTCTCCAACCCCCACCTGCAAGCCATCTACCAAGACTGCCTCGGACCTCGACGACGGGTAACCATCACTTTATGATTATTTTCTATCAACAGTCTACAGCTGTCCTGTATTCGGTAGCCATTACATGGAAGCGAAAAGGTTTTGTAGCATCTGATTGGTTTGTTCCGGAAATCTATGAACCGAGTGTTTTTGACATTGTATTTATTATAAATCTTGAACCAAACTCCGCAAGCCTACCCACATGTTCTTTGTTTTACCCAGAACCGAATACAAGCAAGACAAAATACCGCAAATCCCTTTTTTTTGCAGGTCACCTGTTGGGTACCAGACCCAATGCAGAATTCTGATTTACAATACCCATGTGTTGAAGGACTCTCTTCTCCCCTACTGTGTTCTGTAGCTCCAGCCCCCAAAAGACTCAGCTGGTGGACGGTGCCCCAGCTTCCAATGCCTCACCAGCCCTTACTAACCAGGCTGCATCCACCCCCATCAGCAGCTCAAGTAAGCTCCCTTCTTCTAATAAATCCTCCAGCCACTAATGCATGCACTGATCATGGATCTAAATAAGAAGTGGAATTTGAGTTTCCACGCTGTACACGTTGAAGCATTAATACCAACCATCTAGGTGAGCTGACGTTTCAACACGTCCACGAGATGCTGATGGAGTGTATAAGACCATGTAGTGTTAAACAGAGAGCATCGACAGAAGCCGTCCCCACTCACCCGTCCCGGTCTTTCACTGTTGTATGCCAATCCAGCAGTTGGTGCCAACGCCCCATCGCCACCCGCCGCCTCACCCCCACCCGCTGCACCGAGTGGCGATGTCGCGCCCAGCGCCGGCAGCGGTCCCGGAGACGATCCTGCGCCCCTCGACGCTCAGCCCCTGATCGTCGCCCAGCCCGCCCTCAACGCCCAGCCCCCCCTCAATGGCGCCGCCACCACAGCCCCCTCCATGACACAGCACTCACCCACACAGGAGGACCTGGCCAAGGGGCCCAAAGACCCGGAGGTGGGTAGAGTGGAGTACTCTGTCAATAGCACAGCGTTGTCTTTTCACCCTCGTGAGGCTTGAATGACATGATTTATTTACTTGGCCGTTTTCAAAAATAATTTCAAGTTTAAGTGTAGATTTAATTGAATTATTAGAACACGAAACCGTGCCCATTAAAGTTGAAAGTGAAAGGGCTTTGGCCCTTTTACTGAATTTGCTCATCATTGGGAATTTGCATCTGGTTTTGATATTGATATCGAAATGGTTGCGTTAGCACTGATGGACACAGACGAGAATGTTGTCCTCCAAAAGTGAGATAAAAGGGTTACTAGAAGAAAGTAAACCGCAACATTCACTTTTAGTTTGGCCAGTATTCATGTCGAAACCATGACTCCACCACATGCGAATGAGTCAGTTTATCATCACACGCTACACTACTTTATGCGTCTCTGAGTATCTTTTTTTTTAGTTTTAACTTTTGAATTTAATTTCAATGTGGTTCTTTTTGGGTCATTGTGGTTCTTTTTGTGATGCAGCAGCTGGAGCTGAACGACGACTCTGCATTCAAGGAGCCCTACCCGCCGTCGTACGACCCCCTGGCGCAGGGAGACCCACCAGTAAATGTAGGTGTGATCGGGGCAGGGCCTTTGCCTGGGTGGTGTTCGATCAGGCTTGAGATTAAATACAAAGTTAGCAATGTTCTCTTAGTTACCTAAACCGAAAGTCCTATGCCCTCAATGTATATATTCATGGATTTGAGTTCGATTTCTGAAACGGTCACCAAAGGGGTGTAATGTTTCCTGTCCAAAAACTGTCCCGTATGGGATGACGGTACCGCAGAGAGAAAAAAAGACACCTGATTTCATCACATTTCGGAGTCGCAGCCGCATAATGGTAAACGGTGATACTTTATAATAGAGGGACTTTATTAAACTTGCTCACAGTAGCCGGATTACGATCTACTTCCGAGAGAGTGAGCAGTTGTACGATGCCCCAGCGTCGTTTAAGTCCCGCGTCTCGCGAACATGAGGGATCGCGCAATGGCAAAAAAGGATGTCGCCATATCTGCGGCTGTTTGCAGACATTGCTTGATGCGCATTACTTACAAAGCGGGAGCACGTCCAACATGTTGAACCGACACCTTCCCAATCAAACGACTAACTCTCCCTACAGCCTGCCATTCAGCAGACATTTTTCACCCAACTCGGCTCGATACAAGAAAGTCACTAAAGGCTCGGCTGCCGTGTTTATTATTGCCTTCAGCCAACATTTTTCAACCAGCGGTCCATACAAGATTAGGCACAGAAGGCTTGGCCGCGTTTATAGCCCAAGGTTTATGCACTTTACATCGGTTTATTTCGTGTAATGTAAAAAAAAAGTATACGTTTCATTTTAAATTTAAAGGTCAAATAAATTATATTGCCAAACCGTGACCAAAAACTGGGAAATTAACTGTTGCGCCCCTAGTATCTTTGGGCTTTTTGAAGTTTCTCTAATGTCCAGGAAGAAGTATAGGCAGTAGTCAATCAAAATTGAACTGCGAAACTCCTGTCTGACTTTAGATAACAACAACTTCTCTGAGTTTGTCATGTTTGACTCTCTCAACCAATACTCTGGAAAATCAGCAGTCAACTCGGTCAACAGAATGTGTAAAGGATAATAGAAGGACAGTGCACGAAAGAAGAAATGACAACAGAATAAACAAAGGGGTGACCGTGCTTCCTGTAAATAAAAAACACTACAAAGATTTTATAGATTGCTTTATAGCCCTGTCTTTTGTTAAGTACATCTCCTTTTGTTACATATTTCCCCCCACAGGCGGCTCTTTCAGAGTCCAAAGCCAAGCCCATTCCAACCATAGACACTTCAAGAAGTCAGGTAACCGGGCCTGTAGAACTTGATGTTCTAGTATCAATTCTCCACCGCATTCATCTTCCTGAATTTCTCGTTTGCATTTTATTTTCTGTTATTCCCCAATGATTTAATAGTGTTCACTAGTACAACAGCACGTGTAGCCTTTGTGAATGAACACATCTCTGTAATGATGACGTTGTTGTTGTTGTTGTTGTTATCAGAGACTTCCCAGCATGGAGCTGCCCGACGCTTCCTCCCCGCTGCCCGCCAGCCAAAGTTGTCGCATTGTGAAGAACTCCATTAAACTGGCCCTCAACCGACACAAGTGAGCATAAATGACGACACAACCCCAGATTTAACGTCCCCGTGAGGGGTGGCAGTTGTCCATGGCCCCGAGAAATTCCATTGTGTCTTTTCCACGGTTGTTTTCTGATGATTTTGTCTGTCCACAGCATTTCTCCTCCCAAACCCCCAGTATTCGAGGGCTCCTTGACGACTGACCTCCCTGCTGCCAGTGAAGAGAAGGGCATGTCCATTCCTGTCATTGGCTCAAGTGAGTTTGCACCAGAGGGGGAGGGGACCAGAGGCATTGCTGGGATTTGATGAATTCCCCCCCCCCCCCCCAAAAAAATTATCTGATGTCCTCTCCCTCTCTCCGCTTGACTCCAGAGCACAAGCCGGTGAAGCACGTAGCCCCCGCAGCAGTGGCGGCGCCGCCAGTGGGGAACTCCATCCCCACGCTTGTGAGCAGAGGCCCGGACCCCATGAACGGCGCTCCGTCCAAGAGGCCCCACTCGCCCACCCTGGAGGAGCAGGCCAAGAGGCTGAAGGAGACTGAGAAGGCCCGGATCCACATAGCCTGAGCACTCAGGGGTAGACACACATACATACCCCAACAAGAACCTCTATATATCTATAGATATATATATATATATATATATATATATGGATATATATGGACCTAATGAATTACCCAGGATCTATGTAAGTAGGGCTCTGCACAACAAGGCCCGGGAAACCACAGATTATCTTTTTTTGAAAGCGAGAGGGTTGGAGCGAGCTATGCTCACGTAACCATCACCTTCCCCCCCCTCCCCCCTCCTCCACACACACACACACTCCCAGCCCCTGTACCCTCCCTTCTATGGGTGCTGTCGGCAGGTCGTTTTCTGTCCATATCGTCTTGTCCTTCCTTTTGTAACTCTTGTATCCAGACCTGCATTCACACCAGACCGTGGCGATCCTGACACACGGAGCTAGACCGGAGTATAGAAGATATTTCTTTTCCTTTTTTCTATTAACCATTCAATCCTCTACAGTGCCGATGACCTGCGGCAGGCCCCCCCTTCCCTCTCTCCCCTTCCCTCTCCTTCATACAGAACACTGTACAATAAATGTCGATGTACATAACTTTTCTTTAAAAAAAAGTCTTAAAAAATGCTAAAATGACAGATCACTGTTGAGTCTTTTGAACATTATATTGTAGTTTTTAATTACTTAAAAAAAGAAAAAGAAAAAAATCGTATGAATTTCTTTATTTTTTAAGTTCTTTTGCTTTTCTCTTGTTTGTCTAGGGGAGAAAAAAAACAAAAGAAATGTTCCTTGCCCTTAATCTATATATATATATATATATATATATATATATATACGTATATTTTTTCTAATGGCTGTATAGTTTACAGTTGCAGGGAGGATTTAAACGGGCAAGACGTAGATTGATAGTAACATGGCTGACTTCACAACTGTGACAGGTGCCACCAACAAACCAGTGCAACCAAAAAACAAACACAACTCAACAAACACGGACCGCACACATTTTGGCAAAGTATCTGTGGTGCTTTCCCCCCCCTTTTTTTTTTTTTTTTTTTTATAACACACACACAGAATATAATAGTTTATTTCATCCGCTGTTTGCCACAATAACTCATCTGGCCAGAGGTAGATTCAGGGCCCCCTGGGAACAACTATCTGAGTCCCTTCTAAATAGACCTTTTTTTTTTTTTTAAGAAGGATTTTAAAACCATGTATTTATATTTTCAATGTATATGCTTGCTGTTCCACTCACCCAAGTCCCATGCCAGCGCCACCCTGACGTCAGTGGAAATGGGCTCAAAGGGCTTTCAAAATTTTTCCCTATTTCTTTGGGTGTGTGTGGATGCCTTTTTTTTTTTTTTTTTTTTTTGCAACACGTGGTATATACACATATAAATAAGGAAATGCTGCTTTCCGCAGCGCTCCTGCGTAGGGTTTGGTGAAACGTGACGCAGAGTTATCCTTGGAGGGGCGCTCATGAAACGACGGTCTTTTAAGAGTTCTGCTGTTGGTGCTTGTGGCTGCAGGACCTGTCCTGGTTGTGAGCTTGTCCCAGTCTGGTGAGTTTTACGGAAACGGGTTGAAGGTCGATGTGTTTATTGTTTTCCTTTTCATTTTTGTGAATGACACGCATGTGTTTGTGTGTTGGCGGCGACCGTGGATTGACCGCAGCGGCACACGCGTGAATATGTGGGTGTTGAGTATTTTGTCGTGTGTGTGTGAGAAATGCCCCGGAGTGTGGGTGTTTGACCCTCTGTGCCTCCCATGGAGGCTCCTCTTAAAAAAATATATATATATAAAAAAAAAAAATCATCTCGTAGGGTGACGGTCGTGGCACCTGGAGCTGGGGTCCCACTCTTTTTCTATTGGCTAGTGAAACCCATGCATCCTCCATTGGGTGGTGGCATCTGGCGTATGCAGAACCACACGACTCTGGATCCACCAGTGGCAGTACTACTGTCAGGTGGCCCCTTGAGTGAGTGGAGTGGGGCCCGAAGCGACCAACTCCCCAATGTACAGATGTTGTTTTTGTTACCCTTTTTTTTAGTTTTACTTAATTCTTCAGTTTTTCTTTCCAAATGGCTTATTCATCATTTCTGGGGTAGGGGGGGCTGTTTCTTATCACTTTATTTATATTTGCATATTTGTACCATATGATCTTATTTTTATAGCATTCACAACATCTAGGTCTCTTTTTTGAGAAGAAAACTCATCACCTTTTGTTTCAGGCTTAGCTTTTGCTGTTTTGGAAACATTTAAAGTACAAGTGTCATTTAGATGTTTGTTTCTAAATTGTATTGAGATGGTATTTTTGTATGTGTATCACTTCCTTTAAACGAATCCACACACCCATTAAATCCTTGAACCCTACACTGGTCTTATTTTGTCTCTTATGTATCTACCTTATTTTTCAAGAACAACTTTTCTAATTTACATTCTTTAATTCTTTGAAGACTTACTAAACTAAATAATTTGTATAGTGAAAAAGGTCCTCATTCAAAATGCTCTGTAAATTTATTGGAACCTAATGGCCTACTTTATGCTTTTTACTTGAGTAGTTTTTGTACCAATACTTCTTGTTTACGGTACAATTCATCATGGAATTAGTACTTGTATACGATTTGTCAGTACTCATTCAACCTCTGGGAATCATACAGGGATGAGGGTTTGGGGGAGTTAATTGCCCCCAAATCAGACGATCGCAAAGTTCAGACCTCTTCATCCCCTTTTTTTCGCACTCTTGGTGACATTTGTGATGTGACGTGACATTGGTGATGCGGACACTGATCTTTGTGGCGCTCAGTGAATTACGAAGCGCTCGTACTTCTCATTGGTGCGATCCGTTCGAGGGCGGAGACGAGGGGGAATTCCCAGACGTGTGTCTAGAGCGCTGAACAAATATTAATTTCATCATACACTGTCACTCATTCTGCTTGGGGAGCCGTAAAGAACAACAGTCTGTGTTGAGAGAACGCATTATGGACGGTGAGTACAACTTCTCTAAATTGATAACGACGGAGTGCATGTGACTTTGGGCAACGACTGCAGAAGCAGAACACCATGAATACATTTATTCATTATTGAAATACAAACGACAACCAGTGGAAATAACCGAACAGAAAAACCTTCTGTTCGCTTTGTGGGGCAACAAGCCATAATTGGCCTACTTTAAATGGCCATTTTAAGACGAGAAGAGCATCTTGTAAAAGTTAGTAGCCGACTTGCATGCAGAGCGTACTCACTATTGAAACACTTTATTCCCTTCCTTAGCCCATCTGCCGCCCTTGCTAGGGGACCACCAGCATACAAGTAAGTCGACATTAAAGTTAACGTCTTTCAAAGTCATGTGAACTCTAGCGAAGATCGCTGGCCATTTCCCTCTTCGTAGTCGATACTTCTCTTTCTACTTCCTCATTTTATTGGAAGGCAAGCGTCAAAGGTTTACATTTTTTTTTATTGACCGGGTGGGTAAGCAGGTGGGAGGCTGGGTGCCAGCGTGAATGTCGCTTAATAGTTATACAGATCTATTCAAGTGTTTCATATACTGTACGGATTTGTATTTGTTTAATGTTTAGTACTGCTAAATGAATACAATAACGATATCCTTTAATAGTCCAGCGAGCCCCCCTAATGCATGCCATTTTGGCATTGGCTTTGGGCCCTTTCTTCCTAAATGTAACATGGATTAGAAGCTTAATGCCAAGAATTAGCGGAGTGGCAGTAAACGCGTAAAACTGCTTTTTTAAAAAATTTTATTGGAAGGGTGCCACCATTCTCAGACTTACAGTTGAGAAGAGTGCCATGAATGAGGGAAACATGTCCATTGCTCTCATTAGCCCTAGCTGAACACTATCCTCCATCTTTTTATATTTTAAATCAGAACTATCAGAACGTCATTGCCACAATCATAACCAACACTACGTGTTGGACTAGGTGCACTAGGCCTACTAGTGTCCATTACATTGTAATTATTATGGATAGAGGCTCATGATTAATGGGCCGACTTCCGCCATTCCTGGTTCCCTGCAGTGGCTGTACCAGAGGTCCAGATCTTTGAGCAGCCCAAGCAGAGAGGCATGCGCTTCAGGTACAAGTGTGAGGGTCGCTCCGCAGGAAGCATCCCCGGGGAGCGGAGTTTCGACAACAACAGGACCTACCCCAGTCTTCAGGTACACACACACACACACACACACACACACACACACACACACACACACACACACACACACACACACACACACACACACACACACACACACACACACACACACACACACACACACACCTGCGTGATTCTAAACACTTAAGTCTTTGGTCACTGGGATGGACCCCATGATTAACTCATTTATGAAAAAATTCCTGCATCCATGTCCTCCAATTATGGGGAACCAGGACGCCTTTCCATCAACAGTGTGATACTCTACACATGTGTAAAATTAAGAAGTTAATATTTCAATGTACTTTAACTTTAATAGATACATTCACAAGTGGGAGTGAGCCGTTTCTGCATCTAGCATTGTCTTCTTCCACTGCCATCACTTGTTGCCAACACTGTCCAGCTGGCCACTTTATTTACTTGTCTCACTCCTTCTCTGTTTTTATTAGGTATGCACGTTACTTTTTTTTTTGTTTTTCAACCGATAAGATATCGGTTAATTATCTGCTTCGTTATCTGGCCGTTAACCGATGAGGTATTAACCTGTAGTTTGGGACCAACCAACTAAAATCTCTAATGATTGTAAACCCAAGTTTTAGTTAACACAAAACAAACCAAGAACTCTCCTCCGCTCCTCTGGGAACCCTAGCTGTGAAAAAATTCCAAACCGGCGATGTCTTGTTTGCTGTTTTGCTCCCTGATCTACTACGCCCACACTGCATGGCTCTACACCGGTGTAGAAGTTAGAAATATTGATCATGACAACAGCATGCAGCCCTATAGTTAAGACAATGGCAATATTGGCTTTGAATGATCTGCTCTATCTGCTTTAAATTAATTAGCGGATTAATATTACATATTACAATTTCTCATTATCGGCCGATCATTCATCAGACCTGATATATATCGTGTATACCTACTTTTTATGATTTAGTGTAGGTATAACTCAATGCAATTAGATTAAATGTACCATTGTGTAAGTTGTTTTTAAACGTTATTGCTGTGTCATAACCGAACCCGACCAATCTCTTTCGTGTAGATCCTGAATTACTGCGGTAAGGGAAAGGTGCGCGTTTCCTTGGTGACCAAGAGCGAGCCTTACCGGCCCCACCCCCATGATCTGGTGGGGAAGGACTGCAAGGACGGATACTACGAGGTGGAATTCGGGCCAGAGCGCAGGGTCATTGCGTAAGTACCACCACCTCTCTCAATAGTCGTCTTTTGCAGTAGCATTCCCTGTTTGCCATTTCAAGGAAAAAAGCTGTCACTAGCCTCATCAGAGCACATTAGGTTACAATAATTTGGACAGTCAAAATAACTATTTGAATGAGACCTTCAAAATATCTGCGAATGCTTACCTAGAAGAATATGGATAGATATATGACACACACACACACAAACACACACATGATATTAGTCCAATAGTGATTAGGATTGAGATGTGGGATTTCCCCGAGTGACATCATCTCTCTTCTTGCCTGCTGTAGAGAGAAAAAAAGGCTGAGTCTCTGTGTGGGTACTCAATCAAGTTTGCATATCTGAGTCAGTATTTGGATCTTCTCCTGTTTACGTTTACCTCAAATGATATAGGCTCAGATACCATCAGTAATCAGTCATGTGTAGCCTAAATTATTGGATCAATTACAATAATGACTAATTTAATTGATCAATTACAAATATTCTGTTATGTATTCCCAAAGAAATTGGTATGCTGCACCAGAGGGGCAGCGGCGTATGGAGTGGGTTGCAGTTCAAATACAGTTCAAGCAGCCATGTTAAAGGGACTGTGATGTTCTAAACCATTCGACTGCTATGTAGCAAACCCAACCCTTTTGGTACCGCAGTATACCCTTTGGTACTCAGACAAACCACAGATTTAGTTTGTTATTCCAAAACCAAACCGAATTTGCCAATAAAAGATTCACTGATGTCACATGAGGTTTTGGAAAGGTATGTGGGGTGTTTGTGGGAGCAGCCAACATGAACTTAGAGAGATGTCTGTGTGTGTTCCGGTGCTAGCTTCCAGAACCTGGGCATCCAGTGTGTGAGGAGAAGAGAGGTGAAGGAGGCCATCATGCAGCGAATCACCAGAGGAATCAACCCTTTTAATGGTAAGCCCCTTCCGGCTACACCTCTCCCCCCCCCCCCCCCCCCCCTTTCTCTCGCTCTCGATTCATCTCCTTATTGAGGATTGCACAAATGCATCAGTCTGAGACATTTCAGTTGTTAATTAGTTTGCAATTGTCTTCCTTCTGAATGGTGTGAGGTTTGTCAGATACTGACTAGCAGGTGGCAGTATTCAAGCCTAGAACCCAGAGCATTAATTCCCAATGAAAGCTCTGTACAAAGAAAATATATATATTTTTGTTTTTAGCTACCAACCTACCACACACAAATATGAAAGGACATGGTTGAATATGCACTTTTGCACATGAGATAGCTGTTTTGTGCATTTAGTTTCTATGTAGTTGCCCTTGCGTGTGAAAATGCCGGTGCCCCATGCTGGGGAAAATTGTGTGTCTGAAAGTAATGGTGGTTCAGTGGGCCGCCCCCTGCCTCACCCCTCCAGCGTGTGGTGCAGACAGATGGCGGCGGCGGCGGCGGCCCCTCATGTACAAACAGGCGTTGGGCTCCACTTCCCCATTCCATCTTGGCGTTGCTCAATCCAGTGCGGCGCTGGATGCCACTGGAGTGCTGGAAACGCAGCATTCATTAACAGCACAGCGTATGGGGGAGGGCGAGGCTGAATACGGGGATTCCCCATATTTACAGCAACGGCACTTTTATAGGCCTTCTTCTTTGGCTAAATGACATGGTTGTTCTGCTACGTTTTTTATGGTGGAGAGGGCGAGGATCGTGTGACCACACACACACACACACACACACACCAGGTGTGTTGTGGGTTTATGAACTTTGTGAGTGATACATGTTTTGATTCATCCCAATCTGCATGTTTGCCTAGGACATGGTTAGCCCAGTTGTAGTTGTGCCTTGTGGGAGGGACAATTTTGTATCTTGGTTCTCTGTTGTTTCATAATCCAGGAGAGATACAAAATACATGCAAGACTAAGAGGTTCCTCATTGCCTATGTCACAAGTTCCTCGTGTGAGACTGCAGCAGTAGAGCTGGAACACTATTCAACCACACCCCTTATTGCTTTTCTAATGCTATAGTGATAACCCTGCAGATGGATGTGTATAGTGTGCAACACTCAAAGCTGTCATCCCAGTGATCTGGTACCCAGATCTGTGGAGACCTTTAATTAGGTTGTATGCATTGACAGCCAATCTTTCAATTTCTTTCAATAATTTATAGATTTCTCGCTGGATCAACTATTTTGATTTGATTTGTGTCATTTATATAGTCTATATAAAATCCAATGATCCATTAAGCCACATGTTTACTGTCACTCTTGATACGAGAGGTTTGGAGAACAGAAGCGAGCAGAAAGAATGGTTGGTCGTTTTCTCAGCAAGATTTATTGTAGCTCACTATTATTCTTACTTCACTTCTGCTGTGAAACTCGAGCGTTTCCTGTGTGCAGAGAGACACATGCAGTCTTTCTCTTCGTTAACCAACGCATAGAGATCTACATCTTTTTGTTTGTGTCTGTACACGTTTGTGTCGGAGTGCTGCGGTAGTCACCAGCACCAAAACGTTTCATTCGTAGTTTTCATCAGTGTTGCTTCAGCGGGCTTGATTATGTGTTGGTCCACAACATTGCCGTAGGCTTTGATATCCTATGAAACTTTTCCCAAAATAATCATCAGAAATGGCTCTGGGGCTGATATGGTTCATCCACTGGTCTCTGCATTACTCAAGAGTGCAGCGTACCACAACAATGATCTCTATGCTTTGAAATCTATTTTGACTCCATTGACTGCCGTATGTCAGTGCATCTAGTTTGCCGGCCATATGCTGCAATCTCTGGTAATTATTGTAGTTATGGCAGATCAGGTGAAATATTGAAGTTATTCTATTCTCATCCCTCAGCTTGGTTAACCGGGCTGAACTTGTCTAGCACTCACCCACATCGTGGGTGAGTCACGCCGTGGCACTGTTAGTGGTTGGGTTTGACACCGGTCTCCCACTCTCGCTTTCGCTCTCTCCCTCTCCCTTGGCCTCATTCTCTAATTACATATTAATGCCAATAGACATGCACATGTAAACCAGGTGGGCACACACACACACCTTTACCCACTTTCCAACCCATCGCCAACGCTCTTGAACCTGCCACACAAACAAACAGCCAGGTGATTTCTCTCACGCACTGTGATTGTCTCTGTCGCTCATTTGCTCTCTCTCTCACCCCCCCTTCTTCCACTCTCACACAAAACACGAGGCGCCGATATATTTTCAGACAATATATTTTATTTTCATCTCTCCCTCCCTCTCACTTTCTCCACTGTTTTCAGTGCCATATGCAAGCCTGAACCAATCACACAAACACTTAAGTAGAAATGTGGGTATATCTGAACACCCTTTTCAGATGGTGCAACTAGGTACAGCCAGCAGTAAGAGGCAAGACACTAATATTCTCAGAGGAGGGGAGGTGATTAGAAACAATGGTTAATTGGTAACTAGGGCAGCCACACACTAGTCCAAAGAGATAAACAGGCCTCCTATTAACACTTCGTTATTATTGTGTACTTTAGTTATTTTCTAGAGTTAGTCTGCTTTGTCTTTTTTACTCCCGAGAGGGGTCAGAGTGAAGTGGTTGGCTCGATGTGGTTGGTGGTGGTGCTGGAGAGGCGGAATGGAAGAAGGTCGGGGGACATGTTCTCTACTCCCCCTCCCTCCCCCCGACTCCTCTCTACAGGAGGCATGCACGTCCTCTCCAACGCAGGTTTATTGTGCTCAGTTTCCACCTGAGGAGGAGTGACGTAGTCACCTCAGTAGTAGGTGGCCTGGGATTCCGCACAGCAACCCTGAGCGCCACCATTTTTAGAGAGGAGTGCAAAGATGCAGAGATTTGATGGAAGTGAGTGGGATGTGAAACTGTATGTATGTGTGGGTGTCTGTTGTTGCGGTGGGAGGTGCGTGTGTGCGTCCTCGGCAGGTGATGTGTGTGTGGCTGCATACTACTGACTGCTGTGTGTAGGCTGATGCCAGCGTGTGACGTGTTTGAAGCGGAGCCAGGGTTGAGATTGCATGGGGGTAGCCTACAGCCCCCCCCCCTTCCCCCCCCCAACCAACTAGACACTTAGTCAGTCTGTCAGACTCTTATCTGTGTCGGGGATAATATTTATGACAACTCCAAACCATAATGAATGAAATTATCTAATCAGTATGCAATACATCCGCTATATTTACTGTGTGTGTGTGTGTGTGTGTGTGTGTGTAGTGTCCAAGGAGCAGCTGGTGCAGACTGAGGAGTACGACCTGAACGTGGTGCGTCTCTGCATCGAGGTGTTCCTCCAGGACCAGAACGGCCATTACAGTCACTCCATGAAGCCCGTCGTCACCAACCCAATCTACGACAACCGTGAGTGGTCCCGCTATGCCCCGCCCACCCCCTCCTCGCCTGGTCAGCCTGCAATGAGCTTTGACGTGCGACATGCAGGCCCCACTTGTGTAGTTATGGAACTGCAGCCCTGCATTTTACACCAATTATCACCTGGTGGATGAAACAAGTCAATTGTAACAAAATATCACAACATGTTCAATCCATTCTCTTGATATGAGTAATGTGAGGATGCTTTGGGTTTTCTAGCCTTGACCTTTCATTGCACATCCAAGGAAAAGTTTGAGAAAAGACCATTAGTCAATCAGAACCTCATAAAATCACAAAATCAACTCCATATAGTGTCACAAAAATAGTATATATTAATTTTTTTAAACACCAGAAAGCCTTCATTATTGCGCTATGCAATAATTAATCAAAAAATTACCAGACATGTCTATAGCATGTGGCTCTAGTGTGATTAGCAGCTAGCTTTATTTTAAACTGTTTTACAGACTGAGGCTGTTCATTGTTCCGCACACACACAAAGAGAAAGGGGAAGTTCTCTGCATTCACACAACCCTCAAGCTGCCCCGTTACCATAGCGCACTTCCTCTTTTGCCACGGCCAGCATGTGACTCGATCAGTTCAAATTGTAAACCGAAAGCGCTGTTTGTTATTGCACTCCCTTTTTCTTTGGTGAAAGTATCTCCCCCAGAGAGAATTACTTTATCTTTGTGATCACGTCTAATTTTCACACTTTCACACTAATTCAATGAATGTGTAACCCATCAATCTATAAACTGTCGTCCATGACCATTAAAGGCTCCCTTTGAGACATACTGAGGTATCGCAAGCCGATGTTAGATCTTAAATGGGTGTGTGTGTGTGTGTGTGTGTGTGTTCTCAGGTGCCCCGAACACGGCTGAGTTGAGGATATGTCGAGTCAACCGGAACAGTGGTGGCGTCAAGGGAGGAGATGAGATCTTCTTGCTGTGTGACAAAGTTCAAAAAGGTACACAGAACAAACCCAATGATCAGCCATTAGAAATTATTTTGGTGGGGCGGGGCAGGAAGTTGATTTAACGCTCCTACCAATCAGGCGACAAACTCCCTGATAATGAGTGTGCCAGTGTGTCGGGGAGATCGGGGCTGAAGTTGGCTCTGATTGTCATGTAGTGTGGGGGGTCTGAGACAAACCCAACCCATACCTATCGGGTGACTCTGATATTTGGTTTGAAATGTTGACGAGAAGGTGCGGATAATCGGGATAGAAGAGGCTTCATGTGTGCCCCCGCATGTTCCCAGTCGCCTATTGTGGACCAACGACCTGACGGCAAGGCAAGACTGTTTCTCAAGACCAGTCGTATAGTGTTAACTGTCGAAGTCGGCCTGGCTCTAAGAGACGTGTAGTGGGTAGGAGGCTTTGGCTGAAAGGGACTTTTTAAAACATGAATATCTTATCACACTTGGTTACCACATTAAATGTGTTTACATCTGCACCCATTTCATTTCCTTCCCTCAACCTCCATTATTAGCCATCAGCCATCTTTGTTTTAATTCATTCATCCATTCATCCATTTCTGTCCTCCCTCTTCCCTCCATCTCTACCCGCGCCCTTCAGACGACATTGAGGTGCGCTTCTTCACCAAAGACGGCTGGGAGGCCCGGGGCTCCTTCTCCCAGGCGGATGTCCATCGGCAGGTGGCCATCGTTTTCAAGACCCCCCCCTACTACGATGTCTCCATCACCACTCCCGTGACCGTGCAGATGCAGCTGCGCCGGCCGACTGACCAGGAAGTGAGCGAGGCCATATTGTTCCGTTACCTGCCTGACGACAAAGGTGGGAAGCGTTCGGGTGCAGTGACCAATGAACAGCTGTGTTGCTAATATGAGGCACTCAAAATAGGACTATGTTTAATGGCAAGTGGTTGCCACTAACACTGTCTAACAAGTGCTGCTGTTGTTTCTTGACAGAAACGTATATCAAAAGACTATGTATCACTTAGTTACTGAAGACAAATACATTAATCTCAGCACTAGCGTATGTCAAGATTAATTAATACAAAATCGTATATCAAATGATGCTGATGCTCTTGATGTACGTCAATTTTCTATTCTCTTTGTAAATTATTCTCTTTGTGAATGATTTCACTTGTTGTTCAGACCCGTATGGTTATAATGAGAAGAAGCGGAGATTAGAGCACCTAATGAAGAAGTCAGATCTGTCAGGTAATTTATTAAGTTTATTTACAGTTCCCTGTGTCAGTGTGTCCCATGTTTACCGTGCTCTGTGTTGGGTTTGCAAAGTTAACAATGGTTTGGTACCCAAATTACCCCAACTAGCAAAGTACATTGTATCTCATCTTGTGATCCTCATCCTACAGCGGGTCCGTTGGCTGGTTTGGCACCCAACCGGCCAAAAGCAGTACCACATAGCTCCATGATGGGCCACAACAGCAGAAAAGGTCAGTGATTCAGCCTGGCTCGTACTTGGCTCGTCCTTCTATCCATGATCCACTAAGTTTGACCCGCCATTGTCTTTTTCTTTTTTCTTCAGACAACAATCCATTTCAGAGGAACCTCGCATCGGCCATGCAGCAATCTTCTGCAGCATTTAACTCAGCCTTCCACCTTGCCCCTCCGCGCACCGGGATGCCGTTACCTCAGCCCTCTGGTGTGCCACACACCCAATCGTGGCGAAACCCCAACCCAGCGTTCTCCATGGATACCATCAGGGCCCACCCACTCGGCACCATGAGCCCTGTAGGGCACAATGCTAGGCAGCAGCAGCCAAATTCTGCCTCTAGTTACCCTGCTGGCACCACTGTCTTACCTGAGCTTTCCATGAAGGACTTGCAGTGCTTGGATCCAGACCTCCATAGTTCCTTGATATGCCAGGCACTACAGCAGCCCCAGCATTATCTCTTTCAGCAGCAGCATCAGCAGCAGCAGCAGCAGCAGCAGCATCAGCATCAACAACACAGGGTGGAGTGCGCCACGGAGACCAAAGGCCAGAGCACCCCCGGTGCCCAGAGCCAGGGTATCCAGCCTGTATGGTCTGGTGTTGCTTCCCCTAGCCCCATGGAGGGCACGTTGAATGGGCCAGGAGATGGAGTGGGCACCCCAGGGCTCGGTAGTTTCCCACTCTTGGAGGGGATGGAGGGAGATGATTTTATCAAGGGTCTGATGGCCGGATGGACTCATGCTGGTTTCCAGGTTAAACAGGAACAGGTTGCTGGCGGGCAGAATAACAGAGCTTCTTTCATACAACCGACGATGGAAAGTCAGGGTAGCACTTACACTGACCTGCTTCCAAGGCCCATGAACAATGGCATCAACAGCGAATCAATGGTACATGATGGTGGTAATAGCAGCAAACATCCTAATCAAAACAGCAGCACCTCCCAACAAGTCTACTTCTCCTCTCTGGCTGACTGGGTCAATCAGACCAGTGACTCAACCAAGTGACTGACCAAAATAACTTGGGGACATTTGAGAATGCACAAAATACAATGCCTCATTTGAATAACTCATTTGGAGGCTGACGTGTTTTAATCGTGTATGCACTTAGCTCTTATGGTAGACTGAGGTTTTCCAATCCCATGTTACCACTGGTATCTTTTCAATGCAAATATACTGCTGTCTGAGGTTCCTCAGGCTACTGGTAGCATACAGGTGGGTATGTTTGCATAGGAGGGACAGTTAGATGGATGTACAAACATGGCTCTATCATCTACCAACTAACCGATGAACAAATTGTTTTGGACCCTTGTGGATAGTGTTTGGCATTGTTTACCGCAAGTTATATCAGCAAATCATTGGGTAAATGTTATGTGTGTATATGTCTGCAACACTCAGGCTGAAAGTGGCCATCTTGCCGACATGCTCAAAACATGGCAAGTTAGTGAAATTTCCAATGAGGAAGTGGGATAAAGCACAGTCACCAGCAGCACTGTGATGTATTTCCTTTGTAATGACTATGTCATACCACTGTGCTCATGTCCTATTGAGATTCAATAGAACATTGAGTTGTGAACCCTTTACAGTACACCTCTTCTTGTGTTGTTTGCCCTTAACCGTGTTCTTACACTATCTGTGGGGATCTGATGGAGACTGTGTGGCCTTTCCAGGTCCATTGGGGCAGGGTGGCGCTATGAACAGACTCAGATTGTGTTTAGCTTAGTAAATTGATCTGTCACACCATTGGTCGTTGTACGGCTGCTCAACAATCTCCTTTCAATTGTTTAGAAAAAATGGTTAATAATATCTTGGCTTAGCTTTTAGTACATATATATCACACATTCCTACGCATTGCACCAGGCTTTTCAGCCTTATTTCAAGACGAAACGTTGGTAGAATGGGACCTTTTTGACACAATAAATGTTTAATGACTAATTAAAGTAGTTCACGTTTTATTTTTGTCTTTGTGATGCTATGTGTCGATCCACTGTAGCGTACAACCTTTGGTCCAAAACAAGAAACTCAACAACCAAACTTGAAAGCTAAACATTAAGCTGTATGTTGGCAAAGGGTGATAGCGATGTCTCATGAAGCCTATGAGGAGACCAACATAGGGTCTCCTCGTGTGTGTGTGTGTGTGTGTGTGTGTGTGTGTGTGTGTGTGTGTGTGTGTGTGTGTGTGTGTGTGTGTGTGTGTGTGTGTGTGTGTGTGTGTGTGTGTGTGTGTGTGTGTGAGTGAGAGAGACAGACATTGTAGTCTTCCTGATTTAGCAGGAAATTAGGTATAGACCTAACCACTGAGTATGTCCTTGGATGACTCTAGAGCACTATGTAACTGGTTGTCTTTCATCAATTATATCTATGAAAGAACTTGGTGGAAAATGATTGTTTAAACGGCCCCTATTTTACCACCAGGAGTGTGTGATTATTATTATCCATCATACATCTAGGTGGACACTCCCACTTCTGTGGTCATTAAGGCGCAGGAAAAGGCAGATTTTAAAACAGTTTGTAATGGCTAATCAAGCTCACACCTGGTGGTAAAATAGGGGCCCTTTAATGGAGCTTCAAGAACCGCTACCTCCTTTGCTATTCAGTGTTGCATCCATTGCAACAACATTGCCATTTACATTTCACCATAGTGTACTGAAGAAAATGGTTGAGAAACTGAGGGAAACCAGGGTGGCATGGGGAATGGCAGAAGATGTTGAGACTTATCTAGTCTTCAGTGGTCCCATATGCTATAGCAGATCTTCTGGGGGGAGACCGAAAACTGAAAGGGGCAGAGTTATGCCTTATTTGCTGTTTCATTATACCGATATTCTACAGCAGAGAAACTCATTTAGAGTGGATCTAGCTTTCAGAAGGGGATTTTAATTGTTTTTCTTCAGCGGCCAGTCTACACAGTGATCATTTGGAACCTTTACATCCACCAGACAGGATGTTTTAGCTTGTCTTCCCACCGGAAAAAGTTTACTAGTGCTGGACGTTTTTGTTTGCAGTTAGTCAATTACAGGCTTACAGATCCCCGCCTCCAGCAACCTAATTGGTCGAAACAAAATTCTCAAGTCTGCTGGACTTGTAAATCTAAAGTCTGATTTGTGAGACTGTGGAGACCAAATAGCCACCTTTTAGGATAATCATCGAACCAGATTCCTAGATTTAGAAAATGAATTTGACAGTGTGGACCAGGAGATGGTTTGGAAACATCAGTGCAGATCAGTGTTACTGATCAGAATTGGTAACTCTTTATAATAATGTTCAGTCATAAGTAATTTATAAGCCTTTAGTTGATGACCAATGATCAACAAAAAAAGAATATACATGTGCAGACGATTAATAAGTGCTCAGCCTATTCAGTGAACTGTACCAACTGGTGATCTATCAATTATAAATCTGGGTGGACACTCCCACTTGTGATGTCACTAGCAGGGGTACATTTTGACATGGGTGGTAATGGCTAATCAACATCACACCTGGTGGTAAAATAGGAGCCCTTTAGAGTAGCAGTTATTAATCATCTACAAATGTATAATAATGTTTTGTTTATGATCATTAACTAAAGACTTATAAATGACTTACAACTTAACCTTATTTAAAAGTGTTACCTAAGAGTTTGGCATGATGGATGCCTATCAGAGGCCTCAGGGGTAAAACAGCATGGCTATACCCTCACCCTTCCTACTCTTCGTAGACTGAGCCATGGAATACTCAATGACTATCAACCAAACCTGACGAAACAGGTTCAGTGAAGTTGCTACTTCGTTGAATTTCTAATTTGGTTCAGTTCACAGAGGACTTTGTCAAGCGAACCAAACAAACAAACCACGGGTCGCTCGTCTATTAGACAGAAACCCCGAGGGAAACTTTCTTGTTGCGGACAATAATAATGGCGCAACTTTATGCGGTCTTGGGGTTTTTCATTTAGCTTTTTGTGTATTTCTACCATTCTTTCACTGATTCATTTGAAAATGTCAGTGTTTTTATGAGTGACCATATTTCGATGAGCGTTTTCACCTGCGGAATGCACAAGTCTGAACGCGACTCATTTTAATCTAGGAAAAGCTCACATATGCCTGGCTGAATCTGTATTATTTCCAATAGGCGGCAGAAGTGTGAGCCAGCATTCTACCCACAATGCATTGTTTGTTGTTCACTTTCAATCGTTGGGTCGGATCACGTTCACACCTGATCGAACCGAACCACAGTTCACTTGGAAGCGGACCCCCGTTTTTAAGCGGACCAGAGCTCGGCTGTTTGGTCCGTACCTGAGTGGCAATGAGTGTTCAGACCACCCCCAAACAAACTGTTGGCCTACTGTCGGCCTAAACGCCTCAGGGTTCCATTATAACACGGACCATATACCTCAGTTGTGAAAGCACAAGAAGGACAATGTTCAGTCAGGTTCCGCTGGCTTAATGTTCCTTCGTCGCTACGTTTCAGGGAAATGTCATTTTCCTGCCACACAACGTCGTTAAATTGGAAAGCAGGACGTGTCGGTCTCATCTATTTTCTCTTGTATTTGGAGACCTTGGTAGGATGTTCTCAGCTTCCTTCCTGCCTCGTGGTAAACGACGCCACATACAGTAGCTCACCTTGCAGGCATAATTCATTCAGAAAAAAACATTTAACTGAGCGATCACAATGTAATGGACCAGCTTTTCTCTCGATTGCTTATTCCCTGTCATAAAAGGATAAACAAAAATACATAATTGGCCTATGTTCTTATCTTTCATCATCGAAAACCTTATGACAGTGATCATTTCGCTTCTGCTGAGTTTGGCGTATAGTAGGCCTAAACCTCCTGTTTGATGAGAGCACCTTCAAGACTTCATTATAATGGTGGTGGTGATTGGCCATAACAAAATAGCAATGTCAACTGATCCTTGAACCGGCAGGTGAGATGGTGCCAAACAGAGTTCAGCCAATTCAGTTAACTTTTCCAATGAGGTCACCCTAAACACTAATATGTTTTATGTTTCATTCATTAAAAAAATAACTATTAATAACTAAATAAAAAAATTAAGGACGTTATGTAAATTCCAAAACAATGCAGAGTTAGTGAAACTGTTTCACTAATTCTGCATTTAAGTACCAATATGTCCGTGGTTTACGTGTAGATGACGTCGTCACCTAATTTGGAAGACAGGACTTATCGTGTTTCGTCTCTTTTCTCTTGAATTGGGAGACCTTGGTGAAATGGGTTCAGCTTCCTTCCTGTTCGTGGTAAAATAATAACTTGATTTTACTACAACTGACAGGATACAAACTCGTGCTGGCGGGCATACCTTTTGCAGTCTATGGCTTGTAGCCTAGTTTGATGCATGCCTAATTCATTCATAAAACAACTGAATGGATCACAATGTAATTTACCAGCTATCTCTCGCTTGATATATTCTGTCATGAAAGGAGTAATAAAAGATGTGCGCATACGGTATTAGGCTATGCAAACATTATTATGTATAATTGCGGTCTCTATTATCCCAAAATGTATTGACGTCCACACTTGGAAGTCGCGCGCGTGTGCGTGTGCTAATTGACGTTGATCGTCCGTGTCCGAGACTGCAATCGAGCCTGTTTATGTATTATCGGTGTCTTCCTCTGTAAGTGTTTCCTACCGGTGTGCTGGAAGAGGCACGCTAGATCTAGTTCAGCACCTATTTCCCGCAACGCTCCACCTCTGCTGGACAGTCTCCGCCCTCTTCTCTCATTCAACATCATTGCCTGCCCTCCCTTCGGTCATAAATCCCCCTTCCGTTCATTCTCACTGTGACTAATACCCTACTGTCCGCAACTTCCTTATGTCACCAATAAATTAGCTGGCTAGGAAACTATAGCTAACACACCTCAAATAGCTATCATTCTGAGATATAAACAGGCACGACACAAAGATAAATTAAAATACTTTTGTTCCCATAATGCATAGTCAATATATGATTTTGACAATGTATTATTATAGCATGTGTTAGATTAGTTTTTATGAGGATGAATGAATCTACTTCTACTACAGACTCCAACTATGCTACTAGGACTACTAATTTAACTATAAGTAATAATTACAATCCCAAAACATTCACTTTGTCTCCAGATAAATAAATAAAAATATCTGAATATGTGCCTTGGAGGCAAACCACCTGTAAGGGGAAGACTTGCTTTGAAGGCATTTTGACTTTACTTGTTACCTGCAAATTACAAACTTCATTGAGCACATTTTAATCATAGATATGACTACGTGTGTGTTGCTGAGGTGTTTACCTCGTCATTCAAGACTAAACTCACAAGTCAGAGCAGGGAAAGTCCCAGAAGCACAACAAAATAATTGACCGGAACAGTCGGGTGGCTTTTACACATTATTGGCATTAGACATCATTGTTATATAGATTGAGAAAACAAGTTTGAACCCTGGCACTGAATTTAATTATATGTGATTCACTGGGTAAAGCCGGTGGCCAAATATATATATATATTTCTTTTTTCCCTGGTGATGCAATGAAGGCATCCGAAATCTAAATGAAACCATGCATGTCCACAAATTAAATTAGGTACAAACACTAACAGGGACACACATACTAACACAAATGCACATTCACACACACAGTATTGTACACACACACACACACACACACACACACACACACACACACACACACACACACACACACACTGTATCATTCCTAGCATTTGTGACGGCTTGATGTCACAGTTGTGGTGTTGTGAAGGTGTGGGAGGGAGGAGCGAAGAGAGCGAGCACATAAGAATGCACTCCCACACTTGATGACATCAGTCATGTTGTTGAAACTGAGCTGGGATCTGCATCCACTCCTCACTCAAACCTAACACCTACACAATGATATCACCACAATTACACCGTACCGCGTCTCTCTCTACAGCGGCCGTGCACTGCAAAAGACCCTGCCCCCTATCCCACAGCACACCCTCCCACAGCAATCTGGTGACATCACAGATTGTGATGTCAGGTGGTCTGTGATTCACAGACCACCAGAAACCACACACTCACACGCATCTTTCACACGTTGGCTGCACACGCTGTCTTCCCCAAACAGTTCAGTGTAGTGTGTGTCAGTGTGTGTGTGGTGGTGAGGGTTACCTTTCAAACGAACGTCATAAGCCCCCCACATGGAGGCCTACAGTGCTTTCCGTTGACAGGATCGCCTGAGTATCCTTTTGTTTCAGTATGATTTAAAAGTTGTGAGATCCCTACTTATCCAGACTCCATATTTGTCATGACTGTGATGTTAAAGTGTTAACTTTAGAGAACATCTTTAAAACGTTTTTTAAGGTCGACTCTAATAAATGGAGATGATGTATGTATTATGAAGATGTAGAAGAAAGATGTAGAAGCAGCTGTAGACTAACTTCGTTACACTCATCACAATACAAATATTATTATATTATTACTATTTCCCTACCTTAATTGTAACTCAATACCTGACCATATATAAATGTATAGCCCACTAGATATATTTAGCTAAAAGAAAGTGAGTTTTAAATTGGAACAATATACAATGGGAATAATCGTATACAATTTAACTTTGTCCACATTTCCCCCAAAAAGACGTTAATTTATATAAGAGAGTGTTAAATGGATTTTAAATTTTGCAGAATTATACTCACTAGTCTCTTTATTTAACTCTGCATGAGTGAAACGTAACAAGCACTAAACAAACAAATTAAAACTGAAAGTGTGCAAAGTAATTGTTGGGCCTTTGGGTGTTTTTTCTGATTGTTTAACCGTTTTTTCTAGATTTGCTTTAAGGATGTATTTGACTTGCATAGCCTACTGCCTATTAATATGGGACCTCAAGGATGCTGGTTATAGCCTATTACATTTTTTAATTTTTGATAAGGAAATCATTGGCCAGGAAAACGTATATTGCATAGGCTGGGGTTGAGGTCGTAAGTTTTTGATTTAGCAAAAATCATGTTGGAAGGCATGATTTATAGTTCACCATAGTTAGGTCCTATATATACCACACACTCTTTCACACGTTGGCTGCACAGGTTGTCATCCCCAAACAGTGCATGTATAGTGGTGTCAGTGTGGGTGTGTGTGTGTGTGTGCAGGTGTGGTGGTGAGGTTTAACTTTCAAACTAACGTCATAAGCCACCCACATATAGGCCTACAGACCTTTACCTTAAAAGTATCCTTTTGTTTCAGTATAATGTAAAAGTTGCGAAATCAGCTCTTATCCAGACTCCATATTGTTATGCATTAACTTTGAGCAGTCTTACACTTTTAAAACGTTTCTTAAGACTATATAAAAATTTTAATAAAAAAGCGGTTGTAACTTTTACATTTTGCAAAAATCATATTAAAGCGGGATTTACCGTTCACCATATATATAAGTAGAAAATCGACAGAAGAAATTACAATATTTTAGCATAATACCATAATCCATGCATTTTCCATGGTCGGATGAAATATGCTAATGCAGTTGATTGGACGTCTCAAACGCATATGAAAGCGGGAAAAGGGCACATCCTGCTGGACGTAATGGACATGTGCAACGGCGTGTATTGTTTTTCGTTTGTTTAACGTCCAAGGCCATACTAGTCAAACGAAAAACTCAACCAATTAAACAATTAGAAAATAAAACAAACAAAAATGTAACAATACAAGTAAAGCAAGAAACCAATAAAAGTTGAACATCCGAAACAGCAAAGAGATTGCAGGAGTACAGTCTATGAGGAGTTCTCTAGAATCGGTTTTCTGTTGCAACTACTTTGGTCTGACAGCAGTGGAGCGAAGCAGTAGTTGAGAGTACAGAGTTCAAGATTTGGCCGATTTTTATATTTCAAGATATTTTCAGATGGCTTCTCAGCCTCCACCAAAACCGTGGGAAAGAAGGATCCCGGGTGCAATGGCATCACCTGTCAACTACCGGTAAAAACGTTTAGCTGTTCGGTTTATAAGACTTGTTTATAGTCCTTTAACTAGCCCTAGATGTTAGCTACGACTGCTCCGTTGAGTGTTTTGCAGGCTCAGAAAGGCCCCAAGTAGCGAAAACATGGTTGTGTTCAGAATGTTAAGCATGTTATTTTTACGTTTTGTTACGTTTGCTTTGTACTTTTTCGGTAACTTCTCTTACGACTGAAGAACCTCAACACGCAATCATCATTAAGTATATTTCAAATATGACCTATATAACGTTAACGTCATTAGTGGTGATTGTTAATGGATAAACCGGTTACACAACAAATTGTTGATCTTTTGTTGTCTATTTTGGCAGCCATTGTATTACTAGTAAACAGAAATGCATGTTTATGTTGCATGCACGCACGCAATTCCGACAGCACATACACACATTTGTGTGCCTTACTTCACTTGCTGTAATATAACTTAATTCTGAGTTTTATTGACGTGTCCCTAAATTTAGTCGGATAAATGCATTCTTGAAGTCTAAACAGTTGACTCTGTCTCCTCAACAGATCCACAGACTTCTCCGTAGGACCAGGCGTTCTCCCCGCCACACCCACTGGGCCCCCTGTCCTGACCAGGATGGTGCCACCACTACCCCCGCGCCCCGTCCAGCAGCAAGCCTACCGCCCAGCCTTCAACTCCTTCACCTCCTCCTATAGCCCCTATGGGAGCTCCATGTTCAGCGGTGGTGGCTACAGCCCCTACAGCTACGGCGCTGGCGGCGTCGGCGGCTATGGCATGGGGGGCTACGGCCGCTTCCCCGCTGCAGCGGAAGATGTAGCCCCCAGCCGCTTCGTGCAGCAGGCAGAGGAGAGCAGCCGTGGGGCCTTCCAGTCCATCGAGAGCATCGTGCAGGCCTTTAGCTCCGTCAGCATGATGCTAGACGCCACCTTCTCGGCCGTCTACAACAGCTTCCGTGCTGTGCTGGACGTGGCCAACCACCTGACGCGGCTGCGGGCGCACTTCACGCGCGTGCTGTCTGCGTTTGCGCTGGTGCGCACGCTGCGCTACCTGTACAGGCGGTTACAGCGGCTGATGGGGCTGCGGTTGGACGGTGAGGTGGAGGACTTGTGGGCGGACAGCGCCAGCGATGCGTTAGCCCGGGGTGGCGGGGTGGAGGATCCCAAGGCCGGGGGGGTGAAGTCATGGCCCATCTTCTTGTTCTTGGCCGTTGTCCTCGGGGGACCCTATATGATCTGGAAGCTGCTGAGCTCCGTCGACGAGACAGCAGAAAGTGGTGAGACAGCCAGGAGTTTTCACTGTTGGTTTATTTAAAGGGTAATAAACACCCATTTAACTATACCTTTACCCAAAGCAAAGTGGAGTGAATTCCAATAGACTTCATAAAGTAGCAGCAAGGGTTAGGCGGCTTACTCAAGGATGACTACAAGTAGACTGGGGACATTGGAGATTGAACTCAGTATGGGAAAACCCTAGCCTTTAAACCATCTGAAATCCTGACATGGAGAGTTTGAAAACATTCTCTGGCAACTCTGGCTTCACCTCATGATGTCATTGGCACCTAGGCGCCAGGCAGTTCTTGGTGTGTATGGCTAGGGAGTGAGTGTCTCTAATTTACTTGTTGTATGATTCAAGTTAAAGCAATAGGATTTATATTGGCTTTGCCTACATACGATACGCTAGGTTTTACTTTAGTTGTCTTGTTATTGTGTAGTGGACTGGACCAGGGTGTTTTATTACTCTTTAACAAGTTTGTCACTCATTGAGTTCAGAGGCTGCTGTAAAAATTACCAACATTGGCCATATAATCAAGACACTTTAGGACTCCTAATAACCTGCTTAACTTGACTTAATAATAAATGAAAACTGGCCTGTTTATTATCTGACCGTATGGAATGGCCTAAACAACTTAACAAATAAATATTAAGACAGACAGCATCAGCCAATGTAATAATGCTAACTGATATATTAACACAAAAAGTAAATTATTAAACTTTAGAAATATGTTAATGTTCAAATAAAGAATCCAGTCCAAAAATGAATACTTTAACATTTGGGTGTACAGCCTTTCTTGAGAGAATAAATACGTTTTTTTCCCTTCCTTTATTATTTCAGCCACTAACTGGGCCAGTGGGGAAGATGACCATGTGGTGGCCAGAGCTGAGTATGACTTCAGTGCAGCATCTGAGGAGGAAATTTCCCTGAGGGCAGGAGACATGCTCAACCTCGCCCCCAAAGGTGACCAACTCATGTGGAATTTATATTGTCACTGATGTGTATTTAATTTGTTCTACCTCATGGTAGTGGATGAGGTGTACCAGGGGTACATTTTATGGCGTTTAATATTAATAATGATTTATCGTCCACCACTAGTTGGTATTACTAATTCTTTTTCAAAAAATGCTCGAGATAACCTAATTTACAGATTAAATCCTTTATAGCAGAGGAAGGTTGAAGATATGTTTTTCGCACTGTTTTAGTCATCCTATTTAATGGTCGTAATGTTTATCCAGGCAGAAGCCATTATCTGCTATTTCTGAAATCCTCCACACTCTACAACACACAATAACTCCCTCTCCGTTCAGACGGTCATCTATTTATATGTGTTTTGTTCTCAGAGCACCAGCCCAGGGTACGTGGCTGGCTGCTGGCTAGCGTCGATGGCCACACCACAGGCCTGGTCCCGGCCAACTATGTAAAGGTCCTCGGCAAGAGGAGGGGCCGCAAGCTAGCAGAGCTGGAGAGACTTGCCCAGACCCAGGGAGAGAGCTCTCATGCCACTCAGACAGCCGTGGTTGCTGGCCTTCCTCCAACTCCATCTCCTGGTCTTACTCCGGGCCTCGGTTCAGCCACAGCTTACGCCTCCACTTCTGCCTCTACCTCGGCTGTCTCTGAGCAGCTTCTGGAGTCTGTTTACAGTGAATCTCCAACAGTCAACTTCGGTCTGGGAACACAAGACTCCAGGATGCCCTCTAGCACAGTGCTGAATATTCCCGATACGGTAGACCTCTGAGGGAAAGGTTAAGGACACACCTTAATGCGTACATGCAAATGTTCTGTATGTACTTGTGTTTATTTAAATGGCTACTCCAATGCGTCGCCATTGCTATTGATGGGTATAGATGCTAATATGAAGACTTCCTAGCAAAGAGATACACAATCAAAACTGACTAAAACACATCTTGTGCTGCGGTTTAATATGTGAAATTCTGTGGTTTCTCTGAATTTATGTTCAGAATAATTGTAATATTTGAGTTTACATGTGGATTTGCTTAATAGTTATACAGAAAGGTTGTTGCACAAAACCTGAACAGTAGGCTATATGGAAAAGCAATAACATTGTTAGTAAGTTGCATTTGTTACTGGCCCTTCAGTACCAACATCTGGAATTGCACTGTGTGGGAAATTCCAAAATAGTGGGTAATTTTTTCCACAATTCTGGCTTTCAACGTATAATTATGTAAATGCAATATAATTATGTAAATGAAATATACTATTTTGAAAAATTACATATTTTCTGAAACTCGTAATCGTCTTTGTCTGACGAACGATTAAGGCAAGACAGGAGCAGTATAAAACCACACTTCTGCAAGAATCAACAATTTTTACTGGACGAACTACCCTATATAGCAATACAATGTACAGAGAAGATACATATATCTAGGATAGCACACACTGTTCAAGATATTACACAAATAGTACTACAAAGTGTATACACATTGGCCAGTGATCATCCAAATCACAATAATAAACCAACTGTACTATCTAATGGTGTTGAGACTCGGGACGTGCAGTACTGCTGTCTCTAGGCAACCGGAGCGCATTTCTTCACCTGCTGCACTGCGACACAACAAACCCCGTTGCGGTCAACGCTGCCGTAGCGGATCTGCCAAAGAAGACGTTAGCTTAATGGCCCTGGTAGACATTTATGACTTGTCCACTGAGTACTGTGCTGTAGCGTAACGTTACTCCGAAATGACGGCAGGGCGGGCTACCTCAATGGTAACGCAGAGCTATGCTAACGTGCTGCTAGCCGTTTATGGTAAACAGAGGTCAGCTTCGGAGCTAAACACGGCTGTAGTCCCCTCAGCATCATCCACATGGGAAGAGCCAAGACCGCTATCCGTTAAACGCCTGAAGCCAGAGGTATCCCTGGGACATCAATAAGTATGTAAAGAGCAGTTATGTTTTGTCTATTATTTTAGAATAAAACAGGATTTTATTACGAATGATTTGCATAGCCAGCTAAAATCCAGACACTAGCCGGAAGACAGCTGGAGTGGCCTGCACCGGCACTCTGCTGTTCTGTAACGTTACGTACAGGATGAACAAACTTAGTGCTAGCTCCCGTTTCAGACAAACAAGAAGACATTTTTGAGAAATGAGCTTTTGTGCAGAGGTGTCAGCACGGAATCGTAACTAATTAAACCGATTTATTTGGTTAACCGATTACAGCTCTCCACACAGCATAATGCATTACAGATCTGGTTCCAGAGATTTCCATACAGCATACTTCATTGCACATCTGGTTAAGGGACTGTTGCTGTGTTTTTTTCTAACACACACACATTTTGTCTGCGTCTCTCTAACCTTGCAGAGATGAGACGCTTCTCCTCAGACAACAACAACTTTCCCTATGACAACAACATCCTTGTATTGGACATGGTGCTGAGTTCTCTCTGGGGACTACCTCAACCCATAAACTGGGACAATGTAGCGAAACTCGTCCCTGGCTTCACACCCAAGGAGGTAACTTTAATCCATCTACCCATCCATCCACCCATCCAACCAATCCACCCACCGTCTCAGGCCATTAGTGCTTACGCTGTTGCCACGCTCTCCTACAGTGTGCTCATCGCTTTGAGGAGCTGAAGAGTACGGTTGGCTTTCCCCACCTTGACAACCAGTGCAACACCCTGACGACCGATGGCTCCTCCCCGTCGGACAGCCTGTCCTCCTACATCAAGTCCACATTGGACCCCGGGGACACTGTGGAGATGAGGACCAGTCATAGCAACAGCACGACGGATGGTAGGGCCCTGGGATCGTCAAGAGGCGTAGCTCGAATGGGAATTAAGGAAGTATATGTATTATATATGTATTATGATTATAGTAGGTCTAAAATGATGTACCTGCTTGATTGTATTTCTATTTATAACATCGTTATATACCTTTTTTTAAGTGCTCTGTGCTCTGTCTAAGGTTTATAAACCGTCGATGGCTTGGACTGTCAAGGAAGGTGTAAAGGTCTAAGTTAAACATGTTTAACCTTTTCGGCCCATAGAGAGCAGGAACAAGCTTTTGACGAATAACTAAATCATACATTTGCCTGTTGTTGATTTGTTGTTACATGATAATCACATTGTTATCAACTTATTTCCATTTTTCATTCTTAGGGAGCACTTCAGGCATGGTTGTGGCTGGGCAGAAGGAGAAACGCCTGTCCATGGGAGAGGAGGAGAGCGCTCCTAAAGCTCGAGAGTAAGTCAGACAAGAAAGACACCAGTTCTCTAGTTCTAGCTGCAGGAAAAAAAACATTTTCCCATTCGTTTTTAAAGGAACTTAAAGTAGAACAAAACTGGCCAAGAGCTGTTTGCTTGAAATGCTTTCGGTTATCGTTAGAGCAGCCAAAAATCACATTTCAAATATAACACACACATTTTTCACCTCTATCAATATATACGTTTTTTCTATTTCATATGAAAATGTCCTTAGCACTTCTCTCTTTTTCTATCCTGTCCACAAACCTCAGTCCCAACATGGTGATCCACGTGTGTGACGAGGCCAAGAACCTGAAGCGGGACTTCACGTGTGCGCGGGACCTCCTGGTCAAAGAGATGCGCTACTTCGCCGAGTACCTCTCCGTGGACTCCCAGAGGTGGGAAGAGGTGGACATCTCCGTGCACTGTGACGTGCAGATCTTTGACTGGCTCATGAACTACGTGCGCAGGAACACGCCGGCAGAGGGCATCAGGGAGAAACCACGGCTCGGTAAAAAAATAATAACTCACGCTAAATGAACACGGCAATGTCGGAGATGCTGATTTATTTTCGTGTTGTTTGGAATTTGTGGTTGGTGGCTTTTCATTATTTCTTCAGTTGTGTAACCTTTGTTGTTGGTTGGTGGGTCAGCGGCCTTATGGTCTCTGGTTGTGGTTAATGTGTGTTTATTGTTTGCGTCGCTCGGTTGGTTCATGTGGTGTTTGTCGGTTACAGAGCCCAGCAATGTGATCTCAATCCTGATCTCCTCCGAGTTCTTGAAGATGGATACGTTAGTAAGTGTTGTGTCGTGACCTGGGTTACTGCTGGTGTCTGTGTGAGCATGTTTTAGGGGTGCCTCGTTTTGTTACCCAGAGCATCGTAGGAGAAACAATAAGCAGCTACATTTGAATGAATATTATGTGGTGATAGACTGTTAGATACAAACAAACAAGAAGGCTTTTGATACTGAAGGCTTCAGGCCGGTTCTAGAATAAACAACCAGGAAGTTGATAGCTCTTGTAAACAAACAAGACACCCCTACAGAGTCTAGTTTAGTCAATATTGCATGCATGTCTGTTGTAGTAGGCAGCACGTCATCATATTAAAGTGGACTTTTCCAGTCATTTCCAGTCATTTCAGGGCAATTAA
Source organism: Lota lota (assembly GCA_026745465.1). Taxonomy (NCBI): domain Eukaryota; kingdom Metazoa; phylum Chordata; class Actinopteri; order Gadiformes; family Lotidae; genus Lota; species Lota lota. The sequence continues at coordinate 5,866,820 of JACYXH010000802.1, forward strand.
ATATATTGTACACACAATTGGTTTAGAATGTCCCATAGAGTGACGTCTTGTGATGTGTGTGTGTGTGTGTGTGTGTGTGTTTGTGCTCGTGCGTATGTGTGTTGGGGACAGGTGGAGGAGTGTATACAGTACTGTCACAAGCACATGAGTGCCATCGTGGCCACGCCCTGCAACATGAACTGCATCAACAGCAACCTGGCCATGCGCATCGCTGACCTCTTCAACCACAACGAGGCCGATGACGTCCGGGACAAAAAGGACAAGTTCAAAAGGTACAGAGATAAGTTTGTGATGAGTTTTACTATTGTTCTTGCTGACCAGGAGTAGGGTTCATTTTAGGGGTACATGTATTGACATTATAGCTTGTACTATGAGAAGAAACCAACTCCTCTATGAGAAGTCTTGAAAAACGACTACTATTACTCTCTGATTAGGTGCACTTTATATGATCTCAGTGTAATCTGTACTTTGTGTCTCCCCTGCAGCAAGTTGTTTCAGAAGAAGATTGAGCGTCTGTTCGATCCCAGCTTTGAGAACCGAGATTCCCCAGGAAACGCCTCAACTCTCTACAGGTGATTTTCAGAGTGAGGGTTCAAATAAAGCGTATTTTAATTGAAATTTACGTTGCAACTATGACTTTTATGTATCATTGTAGGGAGAGTTATGTCGCCGTGTTGTTAGATGGGGTTAGTTAGTTTCATAAATTAATCTATGAATTGTCTCTACTACACTTCTAGTCTCTACTACTACAGAAAATTAAGAAATACATTCTCACACTTTAATGAAGTATATAATAAAATAGATGTCATTCTTAACAAAACCGGACTTTAAACCAAACATTGATGACAAGCCTTACAGGATGTGTGTTTCCCTTCCCAGGTGTGGTCTGTGCCATAAGCTGCTGACCAAAGACACAGAGAGGAGGATCTCCTGTGTTCCTGGGAAGATCTACATCGACGCCAAGGGAGAGATCGCCTACTCTCATACCAGGTTAGACAACCCATCACGTGTTGTGCTTAGGAAAACACCTGTCACCTTAAATCGCTTGGCTTCAAGTGAGGTAAACGGTAGCACACATGGCTTAGTCTAATCAAAATGTTTTGAATGAGGCACACAGTAGCAATCACAATTTACTCTATGATTTCATCTATGATTTCATCTTATATGAGTTCATCTTGTGTGTCTTTTTTTGTCTGATTGTGTCAACATAGGAAACCCATTCAGCTTCCATGCTGTCTGTATTTGATAAGTGTGTGTGTGTGTGTTCAGACAGAAGAGCTGGGAGGTACATGAGTACCTCAGCAGTGTGCATGAGGAGCTAAAGTCATGGGTGCTGGTCTATTGGAGGATCTGGGGAACCATCAATTCCCTCACCTGCTCCCGCTGCCAACAGGTACACCTGTGTGTGTGTGTTTGTGCGTTTGTGTGTGTGTGTGTGTGTGTGTGTGTGTGAGATGGTTGGTATATGACTATTTCACATAGATATAACCGCAAAGTTTGAAATTCTGTGTGTCTGTTTTCATTTGGTGTGTGTGTGTGTGCGCACGGCACAGGTGTTTGTGTGTGCAGAATTGACCCACTGCAGGTACCACCCAGAGAGTGTGCAGTACCCGGGCATGGGCTCGGAGAAGGGCTGGCACGGCACAGGTCTCTACCCCTGCTGCAGCCAGAGGGTGCTCCGCTTCGACCCATCAGGCCTGCCCAAGGTAACACCCACACACACGTTCCAACTGTACACTAATGTATGAATGAACATGAAGTTTGAAAGCTGAGTAATGTATAATTAATGTAGATGAGGATGGAAGTATAAAAATCGTCTGGAATAACCAATACATTTCCTGATCTTCCTTTGACTACTCTCATAGAATGAAAAACGATGTGAATCAACTAATTTGAGCATGTCTGCATTAGTTATTTTTCATGCCTTCCTTATGTGTGCAGTTTCGGTTTCAATGCTTGTTGATTGTTAATGCTGCTGTCAATGTGTGTGTGTTCAGGGCTGTAAGATGCGGGACCACATTGTGAGTCTTCCTGATGAGGAGAGCAGTGCTGGGAACCCTCTGATCTTGGCCCAGACCAGGGTGCTCAACGACCTGCTGCTCCACAGGGACACCATGTGTGTGACTAACACACCGCCGGCAGACACGTGAGTGTGTGCTCCTGCGTCATTAAATGATTGAACAAACATGTTATGTTCTGTGAGGTTATGACACGTAATCGCAGGGGAGGGTGGGGATGTGCGTGTATTGCTGGGTGTGTGTGCAACATTATTTATTCATTGTACGGAAGTTGAAGTTGTTTGTGTGTGTCAATGTCTTACTGCATGGGGTTTGAAATGCTAAATGACAATTGTGCTTTTAAAGCATCTGCTGAATAACACAATGTAATAATAATAATGTTATTATAGATAAAGTAGATATGACAGATATAGATAGATATAAGTAGATATAAGTAGATATAGCAGCCATGTAACTTGTAGAGCACACATGCTCTAACTGTCCCGGTAGATGTAGTCAGATGCTTAATGTTAGTTGAATAGCTATTAATCATGTGTCACATTATTATACTGCGTGTGTCAGGGCCCAGGAGCCCTCCTCTGGTGGAGAGAAGGTTCCGGATTGTGATGTCCTCCAGGAGCCCAGGCTCTTCAGACCCTCCAGAGGAGAGGGCAGCACGGTAGGTCCCAATGGCCCTCTTCTTATCAGGCTGCTACCTTCTCTCTGTCTGTTTCTGTCTCTGTCATTGTCTCTGTGTTTGTCTCTGTCTCTCTCTCATAAACTGTGTAAGCCATTTGGTGGAGTGTTTTATCAAAGGCATCTTAGAATACCATATAAGCACTCAGAAAGAGTGCTTACATTCTTAGTGTGGGAGACCCCGGTGAGAATTGAAACCCCAACCCGGGCAGACAGTTGTAATGCCATGCTCGGCCAGTTAAACTATGCAGGACCATTTCTTTCTCTTCTATCTTTTTCTCTTTCATTCTCTCTGTCCCTTTGTCTTTCTTTCTCTTTTCCCTCTTTAAACCAGTGGGTCTAACTGTCAGCTGTTCTCTCTGTATTTCTTCTTTTGACCAGTTTTCCCTTCTGAAAAGCTGGAGTCTGCAACTGGTACGTTGGTTTTCCTTCCGTCTTCAAAACTTTTAGTGAGTTATACCTTATGAAGTCCTCTTGGGTTCTACTTGTCTTGAGGTCTTCTGTCTTCACTAGTTGCTGCAGAGACGGCAAATATTGCTGCAGAAACAAGTAACAATGAATCAATATGTTCACAGCCATTGATGGTTGTCGGTCTCCCAGTTGATGAACATAGTCCTCATCCTCAGTATAAGTCTAAGACGTGCGCCCCCACCCTGTCTTGGACCACCAGAGGCAGCAGTGTCTCCTGTCCGAGGATGAGGAGTACACCACTGGGTCTGAGATCACGGAGGATGAGGTCGGCGATGAAGAGGAGCTCTCCAAGAAACAAGGTGGAGTAGTAGTGAGGCATAGGAAGGAGCCATAGGAAACAAGGTGGAGTAGTAGTGTGGCAGGAGGGAGCCATAGGAAACAAGGTGGAGTAGTAATGAAGCAGGAGGGAGCCATAGGAAACAAGGTGGAGTAGTAATGAAGCAGGAGGGAGCCATAGGAAACAAGGTGGAGTAGTAATGAAGCAGGAGGGAGCCATAGGAAACAAGGTGGAGTAGTAGTGGGGTAATATATAAAATACAGCAAAAAAAGATTAAGATTAATTATTAAATAGCAATTTGCTAAACCTCTTCTATCATTGTTTGGTATGAAAACTGCTTTATTCTTTGTGGAGGTAGGTATGACCAGGGAAAGTAGTAGTCTTCATTTGTGCCAGCAGATGGCGCTAGTTGTGATGCTATTATAGAGGCAGGGTTATTTCATCACGCTTGTGTTTGTTTCTGTTCTACCAGCTGCCAAGAAGGGCAAGAGGGCCCATAGACCGCTGAAAAGACAAATGTCCTCACCGAGCTTTCAGCGCAAAGAAAAATCGGAGAAGGTGAGTCCCTCCATATCACCATTCTCATGATCTCTATTAACAATGGATACAATATGAGATAATTACTAATACCATTTCAAGGCACAGCAATATTTTATGTGATGATATGTGGTATTACACAGTGTAGGAATCTTACAATATAGTTTCTGTTCTGAGTTGAATAATAATAGTCCCAAATCAATTGGTTCCCTAGGTGCAATGTACATAAGGCTACTTTACAACACACTGCATATAGGCCAACCACAGTGTGCATAAATACCTAACTTTGTATTTTTCTTCTACAGTCACTATCGAGGGACCACACACCTTTCACGTGAGTGGACGTACATCCAGTCCTCTTAGAGGCTATGACACTAAAATCAAGTAAAACCAGAAGAAGGTTGTTCTGTGTTACCTCCGGTGACGGACCGCGTATGCTAAGTTGCCTCAACACCTGGATGGAAACTGAACAGATCTGTAATGAATATCTGGTGTGTTTGCTAGCGTGAGCATTCAGAAGAGCAGATGGGACAGCAAGCGGTCCCTGCGCTACAACCAGGACGCTCAAAGAGAAGAAGGTATCTAGGAGATAATTACAACACTGTTATATTATACCATGTAATGTCACGTATTATAATGTATTATTATCTGTTATGTATGAGGTACGCATTGGAGCTGGTACAGCTTTGCGAGAACACAACCACTTCCTTAAATCGATTGTCCATTCACATCCACTGCTTACACCTAGTCTCTCTCGCTCTGTGTCTCTCTCTCTCTCTCTCTCTCTCTCTATCTCTGTCTGTCTGTCTCTCTCCCTGTCTCTCTCTGTCTCTGACTCTTTCTCTCTCTGTGTCTCTCTGTCTCTGTGTGTGTGTGGTGAATGGTGCTCACTCCACCCAACAGACCAACGCAGGATGGTGGAGATAATCTCTCACCTGACCGAGATGAGGTTTGGCGACCAGGAGCAGAGCAAATCTAAGGACACCAAAGAGGTAGTGTATGTGTGTGTGTGTGTGTGTGTGTGTGTGTGTGTGTGTGTGTGTGTGTGTGTGTGTGTGTGTGTGTGTGTGTGTGTGTGTGTGTGTGTGTGTGTGTGTGTGTGAGAGAGAGTTCATTTTAAAATGCAAATCATGCTTTTTACAAGGTTATTTCAATGCACTGCTCTTTAGTAACTTTACTGGGGTAATGTTATGTATTGGCCTGAACCGACTTTGTGTGTGTGTGTGGTTGCTGTGTGTGTGTGGTTGCTGTGTGTGTGTTGTTGCTGTGTCAGCCGACAGGAGGGATCTACTGCAGGTTGGAGGCTCAGTTCAAGAGCACTGCTCAGACCAAGCAGCAGAGCTCTGATAAAAATCCTAGGTACCATCCATTGATATTTCATCACACACACACAGTCACACAAAACACCCACACGCGCACACACACCCACTCTTGTTTCTCCTCCATCGCTCCCTTTGTTCTGCTGTTGATTCATTTTGCCGTCCCGCCCCTCTCTCTCTTCGGCAGAACTAAAACCCGCTACGCTCAGGTCCGTACCACGTAGAACTCCCAGGGGAACACCGTGAGGGAGCGGATGGATGCATGGAGGGGGAGAAGGAAAGAAGCGAGAAGCGACTGCTTCAAGCCGCTTAAGCCAAATAATGTGCCCAGCCGCGCCAGCTGCGAGTTTCTCCTGCATCCACAGAGAAACGCAGAGCGGTGGATTCAACATACTCCGCTACACTTAGAAGTGGCTTCAATATACTTTCCTATGCTTAGAAGTGGATGTAATATGCTCACCTACATTTAGAAGTGGATTCAATACACTCACTTATACTTAGAAGTGGCGTTAATATTCTCGCCTGCGAAATCGAAGCCCCTCCACCAGACAGCGGTTGGTTCTAGCTAGCATAGGGACATTAGCTTCCTTTGCACCTTTCAGTTTAAACTTGCTGATTAACATCAACCCGCAGGAGGAGGAAGTGATGGTTTTACTAAACCTCAGATTTGTATCTCATAGCAGCCCCCGTCAGAAAAGAAATCGGGTAACTTCATGAGGCAAACAAATAAGAAAGCAAACAAACACTATTATTTGCAGACAGTGCCACTTTACTCCAGCCAAATTCCTACCAGACCAAAGGGTATGCCAAGGTGAGATTTTACCACATTGAAAAGACATCTCCATCTAGGTTGCACAGGGCATGAAAGTGTCCTTTTAAAAGTGTATCCTAATCTGAGTGTAGATTGGTGCACCGTTCAGCATGCCACACGCCTTTATGAACATTATGAACACATTTATTTACATGCACTGCAACATCCCAATTATCCCTAGAGATTTTAGAAAGAAATGTTTGATTGTAGATGCTGTTATTATGTAAGTATGACTGTACCTTATGCCTGTATGACCGCAAGAAACCTGAGTAAATAAAACAACGTTTTCTGCAGTTTGTCATGCATTTCGTTGTTTCTAATGATCAAATATTCCGTCATTGGCCAGCAGATGTCAGTAGACACCCCTCTATAAAACCAGCTGCTACCAGCGCTACCTTTAACCCAATTGGGACGCAACCAACTTCTTCTTTCCAGGGAAAACGAAGGTGAGCTCTGAGCATTTCATGGCTCCAATTTCCAAATGTTATTTTGAAACCGTACCCCTGTCCACATTTAGATACGATGGTCCATTCATAATCGAATGAGTTGTATACTTGGACAAAAAGGACACTGCATCTTAATTCCACAAAGTATCAAAGGTTAAACGAGGTTTATACGTTTTCCACTATGGGATTCTTTAGAGCGTTCTCTGCCGCTTGAAATGCAGTGATTGACTGCGGGTAACCCAACCTGTCACTCTGCCATCATCATACACCTCTTGCCCGGTTTGGGGAGAAGGGAGATGTGGTGGTGGTTGTGTGGCCGCCTTTGGGGCCGTTAATCTGGCTTTGTTCCCATCAGTAATCGGAGTAATCCAGCTGTTGCCTCCTCTCCTCCAAGGCGGATGCCGCGGACGGCTGGGGATCGGGGTCAGAGGGGTGGGAGGGGAGGGGGTAGGTGGATTGGTGCCTGCAGCAGCAGCTCCCCTGATTTCTCACTGCGGTCACGCCATCTGCACTTAAAAAAGCGATTGCGACGACAGGGAATTTCATGGTGCATTCAAGTGCACCTCGCACACTCAGAAATATGTACTGGAATGGCCACGAAAGTTGTTTGAAACGGGAAAGATTCTACCGTTTCTTATTTTCCTTTGTTGAAATACATACTTATGACTTACCAAATGTTTGTGCATTACTATGCAGGCAGATATTAAATATTCATAGAACAATAAAATCAAGTTGTTTCCTACAAACTCCACCATATTCTTGTTCAACATGTCCCTCTGTGCTGATTTTCAAGTGATTTTACTGCAACGCTTTTTAATCACCTACATGCAGTCACAAAGTGCTGTTAAAGATAAAGAAATATGGTGTAGGTCTATGTGTAGACTGCATTAGCTGCTAAGAAAATGGACTAATGGATAAGTGTCGGACGAACCACACAATTATGTCTGTGTACCCCAGAATTGTGTTGGTTGACTATTTATATTTTTATATTAAAAAGAGGAATGCGTTTATTTATATATATATATATATAATATATTTATATAATATATTTATATTATTATCTATTATATATATATATTTTTTATATATATAAATAAATAAATAAAATACCCAGTTAAATTAAAGAGGGTCAGGGTTCAACAACGAATTTGTTCAACAAAAAATAAATAAAGTAAATGTAATATTGCGGGACATAACAAGATGGCAGTAAAGGGCTTCGGAGATTATTCTCGTGGAATGCGTTCCTGGTGGTGTGTTTCTGGGATAGACCAGTGGGGTTTTCAGCAGGGATAGGCCTATTAACTCCCGGAAAGCGTCACCATAGCCTTTAATGGAATACCAGCACGTTAATAAGGATTAGCGGTCGGCTCATGCCCCAACCTTGCCAAAAAGACGACATGCCAGAGGAATATGAGTGTGCAAAAAGATATGAAACTGTGAGACGGAGAGTGAACTCACACATTGTAACAGCACAACATTTCTTAAGAATAAAGGTTTTTGTGCAGGAAACGATCGGTGTGCAGGTTTAACTACACTTATCAGATTCGATTAGGAAGGGCCATTGTCACGTGTTCATTGAGGTCACCTGGCCAGACACAGGATGATGATGTCATCCTGGTGACCCCGTGACGAGGACAGCCCAGCTCAGGCCCAGAATATTCATGCCATATCTCTGTCTTCCCACGGTTAACTTGGATTTTATTTTCAGATCACCTTGATAGCAATACACCTCCACTCATTGCATTTCACATTGATTTGGAAAAAATGACCTATATTTCATCCTTTAGTTATTTGATTATGCTTATTTTTGGATTCACAATCAGACACTGATCCCATGGCCAAAAAGTGGCCGTGGGAAATTAAGGGAAATAAAACTTAAAACATTAAAGGATTGGCCTGTTTGTTAAGAACCCAGGTTAATTTTGTATGTCCAGATGTAAATAAGCCATGATCTTTGTTCCCACTGACCCCCTCTCGCGTTGTAGCCGCGTTCCGAAACTGGGCAGTTGGCGAGCCATCACTACATCCGTTAGATTGCAAATTAGTGTTTGTCATCTCCCATATCTGTATCTTTGTTTTGACCAACACAATATTAGACATATTTTTTAAACAATGTCATGTGAATTTTAATGTCAGATATAAACTCAGACCAGATCATAGCCAGTGACTCAGTTGAGAGAGCTGTTGTTGATCAGTTATGGAGACATGGGTTCAACTCCCAGGGCTTTCTCCATCGAAAGGCAATTTCAGAAACGTAATGATGTCATGTGAATTGTAATGCTAATTGTAACCTCTGACCAGGTTATAGTCAGTGATTTCGTGGCATGGCTAGTTGTTTGCTATCAACTCTGGAGACCTGGGTTCAACTCCTGCCGATGACAGTCTCCATCGAAGAGTAATGTAATTTTAGAAATGTAACAATGTCATGTGAATTGTAATGTCAATTAGAACCTCAGACCACATTATAGTCACCGTCTCTTTGATCCAGTAGAGAGCTGTTGTTTATCAGCCCTGTCGACCTGGGTTCAAGTCCTGCCAATAATGCACTTCTAAGAAACCTAATTACATTTTGGAAACATGTGAATTCTAATTTCAAATATAAACCGTGACCAGATTATAGCCAGCATCTCAGTGGTACAGTTGACAAAGCTGTTGTTAATAAGTTCTGGAATCTCGCCACGGTTGGTATGGATATGAATTGAAGGGTGTGTTGATTGGTGGGTGAATGAAATGGTGAGTGGATGTGGCTGGGTGAATGAATGAGGGTTGATGGATGGATGGGTGAGTTACCGGTGAATGAGGTTGGATGTGAGGGAGTGGATGAATGGGAGAATAAACAAGGATTATGAATGTCACATGTCTATAAAATGTGTCATATTTGATCTAAAAAAATATAATGGGAGGCAATAATTAATCATTATAAACGATGGTAGGCGATGGTTGTTAGATCTGCCCAGCCATTCACCCACTTCATTCATCAATTCACCCATCTATGGACTCATCCACCATCCACTTAGTCGTTAGGTTTCAAAAACTAACATCATTCAACCCATATTCATCGATTCACCCACTCCCCCACAAACATCCACATTATAACAATGTTGGCAGAACTCAGACCCAGGTCTCCAGAACTCATCAAGAAACTGATCTGATCTAGAAACATGCTGTGATCTGGTCTGAGGTTTTAAATGACTCAACAATTCACATGACATTGTTTCTTAACTTCATTAGGTTTCCAAGGAGAGCGTTCCTGGTGGGACTTGAACCCGGGTCAAAGTGTCAGTTATTCTAAAGTGCTTCCGATTTATTTGTTAGTTTGTGAAATGACCCCCTGGTCTGGCCATCTTGGTGGAATTATCTCTCTAGTCCACACCGTTGCCAAGTGTTTGGTTGGTAGACTTTGTTTGGTGGCCAATATTACAAATATTTGCCTTCGAATGATTTAACCATTTGCAAGATAAAGACACAAATATTTACATATATACAAGGGTTTAGTGGTAAAAAAGGTTAGGCCGGCCACGACCTTACCTTATATTCAGAATATTTGTTAATTTATTTGTAGAATGTAGTACAAACAACCAGTAGTACAAAATGTGAAATTATGAACTGCATCTAGAGTGGAATTCTGAACATTCCACAATGTATGTGTATGGGGAGCATGACTCTCAAACAAATTGCTAAAGGTTAAAGACTATAGATCACATCGCTTAGATATTTAAATGTGTAGAAGAAGCGAAACATTTTGATGTAACATTTGTTTATATATAGTATAAAAACGGTAGGAGCAGCAGCAGTTTACAAATTGTGAGCAGTGGGTGGCATCTGCTCACTGTTTGTCTGCTCTCTGTCTCTGCTCTCTGTTCCTCCTCTCGCTGTCTCTCCTCGCTCTGTTCCTCCTCTGTCTCTCCTGTCTCTGTTCCTCCTCTCTGTCATTCCTGTTTCTCATCTCTCTCCTCTCTCTGTACCTCATCTCTGTCACTCCTATGTTCCTCCTCTCTGTCTCTCCTCTCTCTGTACCTCCTCTCTGTCACTCCTCTGTTTCTCCTCTCTCTGTACCTCCTCTGTCTCTCCTCTGTTCCTCCTCTCTGTATCTCCTCTCTGTTCATCCTCCTTCTCTCCTCTCTGTTTCTCCTCTCCCTGTCCCTGTACTTGTTTTGCTCACTTTGAGGTCGTGATCTTTTGCTGGCATCGCCGTATATCCATTTGATAGGAATCCTGACACGCTAGTCAACCTTTGACAGATAAAGCTGGCTAGCAACAGCCATTCTACGGCTCTGTCGCTAGCCCGGCTGCCGCAAGAGACGATGTGATTGGTCACAGATACCGTAAATACTGATAATGCTGCGCAAGTTAGAATGTACTACGGGTTGCTCTAGCAAAGTTTAAAGTTGCCTAAACTTTATTTAGAGCTGCGTAAACGCTTTTTCAGAAGTGTAGGAGGTGCGTAAACGCAGTTTACGTTTAGCCTCCACTACAGCCCTGCATATATTTTTTATAAAGCTTGAGAAATCAAAGGTTTCTAATGAGCTCTTTAATTACCATACATTTTTATTCCCCTAAAAAAGGCCTTTCAGGCAGTTATTTTAATGTAAAGCCATCCATCACAGCCCAAGCACCCTATTGCACAAACTAGGAACAAAGGGGATGTGGAACACAATAACGATAGATTGTTTTATTTATGGTTTTGTTGTTGGTCAAATAAAGAAACAGGTGGCTTATAAAATTCTCACCTTTAATCAGTTCAAAAAGTTCACAACAAATGCATCACTTGAGAAGGGACATTTTCCTTTAGATATTGGGTACTTATTTGGATTTATACATTCTTTGCCTAATTAAGCTAATTGGCAATTACTTTTACTCTCTGGACAAAAGCCTTTTGTTTATTTGGATTGATCTTAGAACAGGTACAAATGACAAAGGAAAAAAATATAGAAAATAAAATGTAAACCAAGGTTGTATTTAATTGGTTTCTAAAGGTAGTGTATTGAAGCACTACTGCATTATGGTAAACAACGTAAATGAGTAAATCCTGGAAAAGCTGTCAAGAGTTAAATAGGAGTTATAAAGATGCAACCAAACCAAGAACCCAAAAATATCTCAACTGCTTCCTTAAAACATGCCATTAATGAAGGCTCACAAATGAGCAACAGTCCTCTTAGAGGAAAACAAAACGCTGATGTCGACCAGGCGACAGCACACACGCACACACCAAAAAATAATAATAATAGAATAAGGAAATAATAATCATACATTTTCTGTTCCCACGCTTTTCAAGATGCTTTACAGTTGGGAGGATTTGCACATTATCGATTTTTCTTTCCATTAAAAAGAAAAAAAGATTTCTGTCCAGCCGTGGCCAAACATCCTATTTTCCCCCTCCTTTTTATTTATTAAGTCAAGGCTAACATATGAGTTATCACAGGCTCCGTGAGGAAAGCAGCATCTCTTCAAGCCTTCATTTAAAATGCATTAAGATTCACATCATTTGGTGCAGTGTGCCATGATGACACCTCTCCACTTCCTGTCTGTCCATTGCCACTCCTCTAGAAGCCTCCATGCTGATGTGTCTTCACACATGCTTCGCCTCACACACACACACACACACACACACACCAAACCGTCTGCTTAAACTGTGCGTATATATAAATATATATTATAAACAATTATGCGGACGACAGGGAACTGAAAAGAAACCAAAAACAAGAACAAAGGCGGAGAAAGGAAGAAAATACAAAAAAACCATGTTAACGTTTCCTAACTGTCACAACCTCATGCAGTTCTTGGGATGGGCCATGGATCAAACCAAACGTAAGCGTAAACGTAACAGTTTTGTAAAGATATTACACAAAGTCTCCATATAAAATGCCTATTATGCAAAAGGGCCACAGGGTGACATGGTTATCATTTACATATTATTGGCATTGTTTTGGTTGACAAACATCCAATGGGATGCCCCGCTTTGCCGGCACGAGGGAGGAGGGAAGGGGTGCGGGGCTTTCCGCAAAACGCGCCTTTTGGGTTTTGCTGTGATGTCACTTAATGCGGTTATTTTTTGTTTCTTTCCTACGTTTGCACATTTCGTTTGCAGAGGAAGGGGGGGGGGGGGGGGGAGGCTGTACAGTTTGTCAAGGGAGCGAGGGGCGGGGGGAGGCTCAGTCACACATCTCCTCGGGGATCTCGTGGGGGTTGAGGATGCCTGGCACAGACAGCTGGATCTTGTGCTTCTCCTCCTGGGACTGGCGCAGCGACGCCTCCCGCTCCTCCAGGAATAGGTCTGTGGTGTCCTCGCCCGCAAACTCCTGGAAGGCGGAGAGAGAGAGGGGTTACCCATCCCATCGTTCAGACTCACTGGCTGATTTATCCGCATGTTGTGGTCTCCAGCTATGAGCTGGCAGGCCGTCTGACGTGTGCTTAAAGGGGCAGCCCGTGGATCCGTAGGAAAATGTTATTTATAGAAACAAGAGCAAAGCGGCAGGGCCATGCTAATGATAACCTTGTTGTTAAAAATAGCCTCGGCCATCAGAAGGTAAACAAAGAGAGTGGGCACGCAGTGGGCATGTTGCAATAGCCATACAATGTTGATTTATGTACACAAAACAGAAAAGCATTTTCATTTGGTAACAATGTAAATATGCTAAACTGAGGATAAGCGGTGTTGTACTGGGGATATCTTTTTTAAGACGTTTCGGCGAAGTACTACGATGCTGTCCTCCAATCTAGAGCAATCCAATAGATTCAGCTCAAAAGCAGAGGCTGGCCTCACCTTGATCTGGACCAGGAAGTCTCTTAGGTGCTCCTTGAAAGCAGGTATGTCCTGGTTCAAACTGAACAGCCCCGTCACAAACACCTTCACCTGGGCACTGCAGCAGGTCAAGACAACACAGTGATTGAGCATACTTGGTATTCATTGATAAGACAGCTTTATTTTTCCTGTGTGTGTGTGTGGACGTACTCCTGTAGGTGAGGGAAGGCGGTCTTCAGCAGGTTGGCGACGTACTCTTGGATAAAGACCTGGTTGCTGGTGGGGGCTGCGGGGTTGAGCGCCGTGCTGATCTTGCCCTCCTCCACCAGGTTGAACAGGTAGGCCAGGATGGACGCATGCATTGTCAGGCCTGCAGTGCACACACACACACACACACACACACACACAGAATCCACGTCATTACCACCGCTGGATATTACATTATAGAGGAAATATAGAGGCCTACAGCGAGGGTTCAACGAAAAATGTACATTTCTGTGAGCAAAGTACTCAATGATAATTGTTGGGGATTCCATGGTAACCTCATTCACTCCACATGAATAACATTGTCATTGACCCCAGACAGGACACTTCAGACAGAGGAGGGACACTGCTCTATGTCTAGTGTTGTAAAATGAATTGCTCTGCCATCCCAACGTTCCCCTCTAGTCAACCCCTGACCACCTAAAGTTTGGATCCCTGTTTATGTCTGCTAACGCGGCGGCGCCCATAATGATGGCGGCGGCGGGGGCTCACCAGCCGTGTGCGAGGTGTCGGTGACCACGGAGAAGATGTGCTGCAGGATGTCACAGAAGTACGTCTGGTAGAAGCTCTGCGCCGCCGCCTCCTCCTGGGCCACGTTCTGGAGGAGGGTGTAGAGGATCTGCAGGCCTGGGGGAGGGAGGGACAGAACCACACACACTGTCACTAGATGACACCTGGCCCGAGGCCCATTACAGAGAAGAGTCAACACAGTTCTGCTGTTTAATACAAAGTGATGACTTGTTCATCACGTGTTCATGAACAATTCTCCTGATCCAGTACAGGATCATATGGGAGTCTGAACTCTACTATATTGCACTGGGGGTCTAGATTTGTAAAATATGGGGTACATGACTTATAACAGCGTGAGTACATGCGTGACAGAGTCCTACCAGTGTCAGCCACGTTCCTCATGGTGTGCTTGAAGGCCCAGATGATGGAGTCCAGCACCAGCTTGAACTGGGCCGGGGGGATGGCCAGGAATGCAGGGAAGCAGTGGGAGTTGACGGCTTGGAGCAGGTAGAAGAAATGGGTCCTGTGCTCCGGGAACTCTTCGAAATTCTATTAAAATAAAGGAAACAGTAAAAGAACCATTAGTGTGTAGTATCCTTTTTATTGAACTGGTATTAGTGTCTTCTATCCCTAGCTATAATTCATTGTAATTATTTTGTTGTTTTTATGATCAATTGTTTTATTTATTTATTTATTTTAACTACTGTAACAAGCACAATCTTGCTATACATCCATCTATTTCCTTCAGGGTGGGTTGAGTGAATGAACAGTTATACTTTATAAAAAACTAAAGCTATATAATTAATATATACATATTTTATAGTTATATGTATAGTGTCTTCCTATGACACAGCCCTTCAACACAGCTCATGTATCACTTGGAACCTAAACGACCCCCATGCGCCGTCATCGTGTCACATGACGTCGGAGAGTTTTTCAAGCATGTGACAACGCTGCTCGACGCAGAAAGACAAGCCGACACCACCGACTTGTAAGGCTCAGACTTTAACACGTGACGTCAGGTTACAGGAAACACTGGGTCACGATGAACACCGGACACGGTGTTCAGTGTGTTCCTGAGGCCCCACCTTGTTGATCATGTTGAGTGTGCACTCGAAGACGGCGTCGAATATCTGGGGGATCTCGCCGGTGATGTGTCCTCCCAGCTTGTTGACGATGGTCGCCATGGTGCTGAGGACCTCGGGCTCGCGGGCCGCCGGCACGTTGCGCTGGTAGTCGATGAGCACGGCGTCCAGCAGCGGCGGCACAAAGTTCTCTCCCACCTGGAGTGTCGGGGAGGGGACGGATGTGGTCAGGGATGGGCGCTACCATGCAGGGGGGGTCGGGGGAAGGAGACCACGTAGCACCTCTGAACTTTCACCGTACAATATCATTGGATCTCTGGCTCATAAGGTATCGCCTGGTTTCAGACCCGGAATCCCTGCCCACTCAAAACAATAACAATTCTGAGATTCGATTTTCTTAAGAAAACTCATTTCTGCGATTCAGGGTCTGGTGTTGGTTGCTTTAGTGGTACTCAGCGCTGCATTATTTTTCTCTGAGCCGATCAATGTCTTGTAGGCAGGACTGGAACCACAAATACGACGATGGACTAACAGATTCATTCAAAGGCAGAATCCAATTTCTCACTACGATTCCCGTAGTGAGAAATTGGATTCTGCCTTTGAAGTTTCTTTCAGTCTATGGATTCTGCTATTGTTGCTGTTTCAAAAAATATATTTGAGGTAGAAGCAAGAGGGTCAAATCCTAACAATAAAAAATTGCTTGACCCTCCCCTGTCCCCTGACAAAATAAACTGTCTAAATCATGAAGTGAAACGAAATAGAAATTCAGGATGATAATCAGGCTACAAAAAGTGCATTCTTATTGCCAACAACAAAGCAACCAGGTGATGCAGATGTTTGTTCCAATACTCTGACGGTCATTGTAGAGGTCAAGTGTACTAAAGCACAGAACTGCAGTGCTGTTACTCACCATCTGTGGATCGTTTGATCGGCTAACCCAGCCTGAAATCAGTTTGAGCGTCTCTCGTTTCACCGTCCGCATGCTCCGGATCAAGGGTTGCTTGGTTACCATCTCACCTGCGATGCAGGGGGGATATTGATGAGCACCGTCTCTGATCACATTCTTCAAAACAGACTTTACAGCCTCAACAGCAAAGCAGAGACACTGTTGCACTTTGAAATGCATCAATAAAAAGGAAAACATTGAATAAATAAATAATCTGAAAGACCATTAAAGGTTTCTCCACTCAATTCTGACAAAGATGAATCCTGAACACACGTTAATGAGGAGTCATACTCATGTCCAAATACAGGTATCCTTTAACAAAACCAACCCTGAACACCACCGCCATACCGGTCCCCACCTACCGTTGGTCTGGATGGCCGCAGAGATGTTCTCGCTGAGGCACTTGTAGACGTTGAGCATGTCCAGGTAGATGCGGCCCAGCTGGATGACGAAGGGGTGGCCCACCGCCTTGCAGGCGCGCACGTTGGTCTTCAGGATGCTGCCCAGCTGCTTCACTGTCTCCGGGTCCTTCAGGATATCCACGTTCTGCAGAGGAGGGAGGGGAGGGGAGGGGAGGGGAGGAGAGGGGAGGGCAGAGAAGCAGGTGAGCACAGCTCTGCAAGTTGACGAGGCAACTGACAGTGACAAGGGCTGTCTTTTAATAGCTTATGTGCGATACATTGAGGAAATTATTTGTCGGAGGATATGCTGTTTTGTAAATAAGGGCCAATGCGGACAACAGGCTATATTTTAAATACATCACTTTACTGATGCATTTATTTAATTTTAAGGGAGTAATCCTATGACAATGAGGGGGGTCCCGACAAAAATGTTGAGAACCACAAAAATAACTTAACACTGTAGACACACACACAACCTAAAAATAAATCAAGAGTAATGTCAGAGAGAACAAATCCGATCACAGTGTGGTTTGAGGACCAACGGTGGGGCTGGAGGTACCTTGGTGGCCTGCTGGATGATGCTGTCCCACACCTGGTTGGGCAGCATCATGTACTTCTCTATCAGGTGCTCCTGGACCGCCTGGTCCGTCTGTGCCCCGATCATATAGCCCACCGCTTCGTAAAAGGTGTGGACCTGTGGACACAAGAAATACATTCATTAAGTGAAGAAAGAATAACAGGCTTTCTAGGCATCATTAAAGAGCAACCCTAGATTGCTTTAGTGAGAAGAATGCCAGCTCAAATGTTTCAAACGTCGTGATCTGGGTACTATGACGGAACCTCATACATAAGTGCCACCTTTAGACTACACTTTTAAAGTTACACTACAGATCAACTATCTTCAAATAAGCTAAGTGAGTTGGATTAGTTACAATACTGACAGAAGGGACATTTGGGGACATGGCTGACAGATTTTAACTGTCAGATGGCAAGCGAGCTCAATGAAGATTAGCTTCCGGGTTGAACTAAAACATGTTTGAGTGTTTCCCCTACATGCATCAGTGGCACAGCTGGATGACTAGCACCACTGCAATCAGCCATGCAATAAAAATAAAATATTTATACATGTATTTCGATTTGTTTTATTTTAAAACATATATTGCACAATGTAATAGTGGTGCTATGCCACCCTGGTCTTTTCCAGCGCCACCATCTAACATTTAAACGGGAGAGCTGTCACCACGAGGACATTTAGTTGACATTGTCGTTTTGTCCCAACAACATTTCTGAAATGGTCCACACCAAACACATGTTTTATTTGAATAACTCTTCAAAAAGCATGTGGGGGAAGTCAGTGGCTCCGGATCCACTCTCGGTCCAATACAACTCGGTTACGGCAGAGCTTCAATGTAACCAGACGAGCCGAAAAGTGCTGCGTCGCATGGAAGAAAAGACGACCCACGTCAGAAGAAAGAATGTCAGGTCTTGTTCTGTGTTCAGTATAATGGATGGCGCATCGATGAGTGCCAATGTTTTGAGCAGGGCTGGAAGTTATAGTGTGGCGCCGGTCTGACTGCTTTCATTGGAAATGATCCACTTCAGTTCCAATTAAGACACACTGCTTACAATGTTACATTGTCATTGGAGAAATAGTATGGACGGCAAAATAGAGTTCTGCTATAGAATAAATAAAATACGAATGATGATACTGTAGGTGGCAGTAGTTTACGAATGGCTTTAGACTAAATGTAGGATGCATAAAGGGAAAAAGTTGGCTTTAAAATAGAAAGTACATATCTGATTTGTGGAACAGAAGCAATAGTATTATGAAACCCTGACGGTGGAACGGCTACAAATTGCAGACTGAAAACTGTGTTTTCGCTAACTTCATGCCAAAATAAATGTTGCTCACACACATAATGCGCTGGCATGATATTTGTTGTTAGGTTATATTTTCATACCAGTTCTGTTTGAATGCACCAGAGCCCTACTGGAATCACTAAGCACACTGAAACCTCTCTGTGCCTGCGTACATCATTCCAGTGCACCTGACACACACCTCAGCACCGCTGCTGGAAGAAACCGTGTGCATTGTACCTGCTGGGGCTGCAGGTCACAGATGATGGTGTTGATGTTGCTGAGGATCTCGTCTATGAAGGGCATCACCTCTCCCACCTGCACCTGGACAAAGTGGCGCCGGCACTTCTGGGCGATCTTGATGAAGGTATCGCACGCCATGTCCTGCACTCCGTCATGGGTCTCTGGCCACACGGAGCGAGAGAGAGAGACAGGTGAGCTAATACTGAGCACACTAAATCACCACACACATACACATGCATAAGGGGACTTCCATGAAGTTGCTAAGGAAAATGATGACAAAATACTCTAGACAGCATATGCTCATCTCACCCCTCTCCTACAATTCGTAGTAGTAGTGAGGATGTACGTTAGAGTATGGTGGACATAATCCATAGACCCCATCAGTTTGTCAACACTTTATAAACTTCTCTGGAACACGGTAGCTCAAAGACCACATTGTTGTGTCTAGCGTGCTAGCCCCCAGTGCTATCCAGCTGTGCTCACCGTGCATGAATTCAAAGAGCTTATTGACCACCGTTTTGAGGAACTTCCAGTGGGCACGGAGGAAGCGGGGGTACTGGCCCACGATGTACATGATGTTGGAGGCTATGATGGCCTTGTTGTCCTTGCCCCTCTTCTGCTCACACAGGCCCAGCAGATCCTGGAGGCAGAGCGCGTGTCATCATTTCACATGACTCAACTTGAGTGTCATCGCTGGTGCAATGGAATATTGTCTCATATTGACCAAGTGAAAGAGACTCCAGTTTGACCGGAGAACCATCTGCACTCTGCTGAACTTCCTGGTGTGTGTTATTTATGTTTCACATCTATTAGTCTAATTAAGGTATTTCTTGGCAAGTCTGCCGAAACTAAATGACCAGGCCCCATGCAGAGACAAACTGAAAATTCGTCATGCAGGTGCAATTAAAAAGCATGACATTTTAACAATTAATCAATGCTGAAACAATACTAACTGGAATTTGTGCAGTGTAATTCTCATTTGAGCATGCCATTACTAATCCTGGACTCACTTTTTAGTTACGGTTGGGTTCCGAAATACTGGAATTTTGGTTTGGCTGTGGGTCCCGAACACGTTTGAGGAATAGGGAAGTAGGCCTCAAGTTGAAAAAGGTTGGGAACCCAAGGAATGGTCTCAGGAACTTTGTAGAACTTCTTCTTAAGAAACGAACAAACTCTGGCCCACGGTCAAGTGGTTCGGACGTTCGATCTCCGGCCCGAAAAAAGGTACCGCGGTACTTCCTGTGTTGACAGGAGCGTACGTACCTTGATGACGGTGACCAGGAACCTCTTCTCGTCCTCCTCATGCATGGCCCCGCTGATGGAGCCGATGGCCCAGCACAGCGTGTTGAGGTTCTTCCAGGACCACTCGGTGCCGTTCACCTGGTTGTGGAGCTTCTCCGTCATGATGCGCTCCGTGTCGGCGTAGTCCAGATGGGTCAGGTACACTGTGGGGTTACAGATTGGTCACTCAGTAGGTTTAGTAAAGTAAGATTAGTATGAGCCCACATTGAGACTAAGCTCGCGTAAACAATTTATATTTGAGTAGATTACAGGTGTTACATGCCAGCAGGAATGACAGGCGCTTATAAATGCTGAGTGTTTTTGCAGATTGGGAAATTAAGGAAACCGTTTGTAACCATTATAGCAGTCATTGTATAAAGACACATAGAGAATTTGTTTCTATCTTTTTTGATAGTATTGTTGTTTTTTTTACTTTAACTTTACTCCCTTTTACTTTTGAATCCTCTACCATCTTGTACTTTGTGCTGTGACGCTCAAATGTCTCGTCTTGGATTATTCCCTCATTTTAGGAAAATCGTATCAACTTCTAAAAGGAAAAAGCCAAGAAAGAGAGCGAGAAGTGAAGAAAGGCGTGGCCGTACCCAGCGTCTCTCTCATGTTCTTGTACAGGTTAATGGAGTCCGTGTCCTTCATGAACTCCCGCACCACCTCCCCCTGGTCGTTCTCCACCACCAGCACCTCCTCTGGCTTGGCCATGCGGCTCACCATCAGCAGGCGCACCTAGAGCAGGGGGGCAGAGCACCTGGTCAGGCAGACGCCACGCCCCACCACACACACACACACAGCCTCGTGTCCTGTGACTGGGGATAATGGGTGTTACGGTTTTTTTAAGGATTGGTTTTTGTAAATGATGTGTTCCCTTTAGGTCGCCTTGCCCTGAACCTTCTTTGGCAACGGCGTGCCAACCGCGCGTTAGTCTCCGCCTCCTCCTTTTCATTTGCACTACGTCACCATGTGACTTGTCGGGCGTTAAGCAAGTGGAGCAATTGTTGTAAATCACATTTTAAAATCTATTAATTGTATCTATTAACATATAGATCATCTATTAATATCTCTATGTATTTCACCACGACTTTCCGTATGGAAAGGCTGGCTCTGAGAGATCAACCACGCATCCAGGCAGTAATGGAATCATTTATCATAACACGCTCGGGCCGTACGACTGTCCGTAATCATCACCTCAGTGTGGGCAGCGGCATCCCTGCCAGCCCTCCTGAGTGGGATCACTTCCTGATACTTCCTGATAAGGAAGTGGAAAGGACCAAAAAGTAAATGGCAAAGTACACAGGACAGTATGGAGCGCTTTACAATCTTTACAAATTATGTAAAGCGTCTTTGTTTGAAATAGTTGACGATCTCATCTCACGCACCCGCCCCCACACACACACCCCCGCCCCAACACACACCCCCCACACTAAACCCCTGCTACCTTGGAGAGCACGGGCAGGTAGAGCTGTCTGCGGGGTGGCACGTCAAAGTGCTGGTTGCCGGAGAGCAGGGGTGAGGTGGAGGTGGAGAAGGGGCTCTCGCGGTACAGCTCTGCCGCCAGGTGGTTCCAGTACTCCAGGCAGATCTTGAAGATCTCCGTCTCCTCCACCTCCGACACCAGCAGCATGTAGTGGAGGGCCTGCGACGAGAGGACCGCGGAAAGTAAAATAGTGCATCTAAAAATGGAGCCCGCCGTCAAAACCTCAAATGAGGATGCCATTTTGAGAGTAAATCAATTAACAAAGTAAGTAAGTAACAAAGTAATAAATAAATAAAAAGAGACTATAGTCCCCCTGGGGGAGACCAAGATGAGATATAACCAGCCACTTAAAAAAGAATGATGGAAATGAATCACGCTTAACAATGTACCCCGATAAAGCGCTGAGAAGACTGCATATTTATCAAACTCATTTGACAGTTTTCCCCCTGAAAATGTTAATGTTGCAGTTAGTTGACAACAACTCAGAGATCGTCTAGCCGTCTTGGACAGCAGGCTGTGGTAATCGGACTATTTAGAGGCAGCAGCGTGGCCTCACCTCCATCAGCGTCTCTCGCAGGTTCAGCCTCTTCTCCACTAGCTGGCCATGCTCCTTCAGGAAGGTGCAGAGGAAGAGGCTCAGGTTCTGGATGAAGTTCTGCTCGTCGTCCTTTCCGTTGGCGTAGGCCAGCCGGATGTTGGTGTTCAGGGGCAACATCTAAATAGAGAAGGAAGTAGACACAGTCAAAACTGGCTTCTCTTTGCTAGTCATTTAGGATCTCCTAGATCACCTAAAAGTCATTTGGGACCTCCTAAATACTGTCAACCCATTGTGACTTATATTGAATTGAGATACAGGCATTTAGCTGCAAGGAGTTAGCTAATATTGCTCTACATGAAGGCTGTGCACATTGGGGATCGAACACCGGTACGTTTCAGCTGGAAGACGAGCACCGTTGCCACCACTACACTATCCTGCCCCCTCTTTGCTATAATACTCCCATAATGTCCCGGGACGAGGCAAATAAAGAGATAAGACATGTGTCTCACCTGTTTGAGCTGACACATGGTCAGCGTGAAGAGGGTGACAAACTGCTCTTCGTACTGGCTAACGCTCACGCCGGCTATCTCCGTCAGGCACTTCAGCGTCACGTTGCGGAACATGGGCACGTTCAGGAACTGACAGGAGGTAAGGGCGAGGCATTAACACAACGGTTTTGTGTTGTTCTCCGTCAATTGATCCTTGCCGTCGGGATCGTTATTTAAATAAAGTGAGAATACAAAATGGTTTTATAACTTCACTACCCGGCCAGGTTTGCTCTGTCTGACATCTCGATGTTATAATATATCTATAATATATCTAGGACTACCGGTCAAAAAACAGCGAATAGCTCATTCCACAGGATTATCTCATGAAGAATCCGTCTCCAAACTGTGTCTTTATTTATAGGGTTAAAAAAACTCAGGGAATTAACAAATGAATGTTTAAAGTTTCTGTTTTTTAACATTGAATTTAAAATAAATACATTTCATATGGGCCTACCTTATACACCAGTGTGCTAATGAGTTTAGTTTCAAAGATGTAGCCCAGTGGAATCCAGTTGAGAAACCGTAACAAGGTCTCCAGGGTTGCGTGGACCAAGGGTGCATTCTGGGAATTCTCCTGGGAGGGGGAGAACAGCACAAATAGTTGAAAGCCAAATATGCAGAAATATGAAAGGGAGGACTATTCCACACAAAATAATGAGCGCCATGGGAGAGGTCCGTTTACATACCATGACAAACTGGCAAAGCTGGAATATCTGGGAGAATTCATTGCACATGCTGAAAGAAACCCAACAATAACAAATAGGTCACAAATCTATTTCCATAAGAAAAAAGTGGAACATGAAAGGGGTTCTTTTTCTATGACAGACAGACAAGGCCAATTTGATGCAGGGCTTGAGATTATCAGTTCACAGTGTATGTGAGATGAATACGGAGTCCACATTCATCAGTAGGCCACAGTTAGCATTTTAAATGTCTAGAAAGCAGATCCTTCCACAGCGAGACATTTATTGATATGTTTGATTGTCCCCTCACACACGCTAGATAACGTACTTGAATCGACATACTGCTTAATCAGATGAACTTCCACAGACCCTCTCCGCATGACAAGGGTGTGGCTCTGAGAGGTCATCGGTTAGGGTGGCCTGTTTGTTTCAGTATACTGACCTGTCCTTGAGGTGCTTTGCCTTGACCTGGGTCATCTGTCCACTGGAGAAGTCAAAGACCTCCTCACTGAGCAGCTTGAGGATGATCATATTGTTCTGGCAGAGGCTCTCGCTGGTGCGACTCGCCCCCACGATGTCACTAATGAAGGTGGGCCAGTGCTTGGGCCACTCCTGCTTCAAGATCTACCAGGAGCAATGACACAAGGTTACAACTCGAGTGCTGCTCCAGTTCAATTGTTTTGCCTCTCAAGTAAGACTACGAAAGGACAAACTTCAATATGTGCGTGGAAATGCACTGCAAGTCTACACATACAAATGTGCTACAGACACCGGCTAGCACCGCTGAGTAGGTGACAGTAATCTGGAATGTGCCAGGGGCCGCCGCAATGTTAGCTCATTCTCATTAGCATTAATGCAGAGTCACACACACAGTCACTCAATTCAATTAATTCAAGTGGACAAAATTCTATGTGCGGGTAGCATTTGCAGTCAAGTCTACCCATCTCTCTTTTATAGCAAAGTCCTGCTTCTAAACCATTTGGAGCCCAGTAATTGGGAGCTACCAAGAACAACTTGCCTTGTTCTTGCTCTTTTAGAGCCAGTAGCAATTTTCCAAATCCTATTATAAGAAAGCAGAGATTTTTTTAATTTTTATTAAAATAGCCTGATGATCACTCAAAGACAACCAAGCCTTACCTGAACGAGGATCATATTCAACTTCCCGATATACACCTTTTCCTTCTGGAAAAAAAAGACAACATTACTTAGAAATGTCCAGAAACATTCTTCGGCTGTTTCAACTGTTTAGCTCCACCAGACCCATTGAAGACTCAAAAGCCCTCACCAAGAAGTGCTGGAAAATAGCATCAATAACACAAACAAAACATTCATTCTGACAAAATTCCTGATCAACAATAATGCATAATCCGAAACAGTTAAGCATGTACACTAGGGCTGCAACATGATCGACTAATCTTACAATAATTGTTCAGATCAATTGATAAATCATTTAGTCTAGAAAATGTCATGAATAGCAATTATACTATGAAAGGTTCAAGAGTCCAAAGGGATTTACTAAAATATGTAAAAAAATACTTGAATTTCTGAAGCATTAAGCACATTTTTGGTATTTGTACTACCAATATATATTATATTAACAAAATACGATTTGATACAGTTTCTGTCTATCAATTTATCGATTAATCGACTTATTGTTGCAGCCCCAACGTGGACCACAAGTATAAACACACAGAGATTCATGTTCTTTATATTGCCACATGCATGCACTGCAACCAAGAACCATTCAAAAGTTTTACGAGTTTTCGAGGGCTCTTTGCACTCCTCGACTCACCTCTACATTAGTCGCGTCCGACGAGGTCTTGATAATGAGACCGACAACGTACTTTTTAATACCTGCAAGGAAACAGAGAAGCACCACAAGAGAGCCGACGTTGAGTGGTCTGCGGTGAGGTGACAAAAACACCCCTCTAATGGCATCACTGACAAGAACTGGTAGCTTGGAGCACTCCTAACTCAGTGGTCCTACCAAAGTCTAATGGCTGGTAGATCTGCTGAAACTAACCCATTTTAGCCCAGTACTGTCCACCGGTTTTAGAAGAGGTGCTCTATTCAATTGTATTACTCCAGGTGCCGAAAGCCCAGTAGCGATAGGCATGGATGTAGTGTGCAACCACCACTCGAGTTTCTGCCATGGTGGGCAGAACCAAAATAAATAAAAACAATTGCAGGGCAATTCAGTGGAAGTTGGCATTTCCCTGAATGTTTTTAAGAACACAGGGCTCACCAATAAGAGCAGGGACCTCCACCTATCACTACCTCGCCTTTCCTCTGCTTGAGCTGCTGTCTGCAGAAGTGACATCTGTGAGTGTCATGTGGAAGGGTGTGATGGGCGGAGCCGGGAGCAATTCTCTTTGACACAAAGGGGGGAAAGACATACTTGCCAGTCGCCCTGCACTGGGTTTGCCACTTGAACAAAAGTCAGGCATCTACGGTCAGAATGGGGAAGTCTTGGGTCAATGAGGAAAGTAAAGATTTAGCAGAATTTTTACGAAAAAAAGAAATATGGGGATAGAACGATTATAGATTTAGATTAAAGCAAGAGATTATCAACTAAACTGTCCCACATTCTTAAGGGTCTGTCTGCAGTGATTGTTTTTGAACACCAGGTGGCAACAAAGGTAAAATCAACCACAATACCATAAATATAAATATAAATAAAAACAATTTCACATTTTAAATCCACGATCCAAGATCATGGTGTATGCATTAGTGTTTTTACTTTTTGTTGTGCAGGGGGAAATTTTCCTTTATGAAAATAACCTCTTTGCACAATGTTTTTGCGTCGCCATTTCCTCATTTGTATAAGCAAAGAATGTCTAAATGACTAAATGGTCAAGCTCATGATCAGTTACTGTGTGAATGTTAAGATAAATCATGTTTATATTTTAAATGAATCCGACACACACATCCAATAATAGCAGTGATCTCTTTGGCATGACATCACAATTCAAATGTAGATAGCCATGGCTTGCTATAGTTGTTCACTGAAGTCATCTTCAGTGAGTCAGAGCCAGCAGCAAAATTCTCAAATGGTGGAAACTGCTCGACTTGGCAACCACAAGTCACTATGGTCACAGATGAGGGTACCGTGTCTTGAATTCTGGGAGGATGGATTTCGATGAAACAAAGCACCAGGAGTAAATAACACAGAGACCAAACTAAACTTACCTTCACATTGATTCCTGGGCAGAATTTTCCACCTTGTTTTGATAACCGTTTCCAGAATTTGAAGAGCATAGTACTGAAAGGAGAAGGCAGCGTTAGGGTTGCGGCTGTTACGACAGAGGTCAATAAACAAGCATTGTACATGTTGAATGCAAGAACCCCTGACAAGTGGGCTATAAGAGACATCTTTCATGCACATATTAGTGTAAGAAAACATTTTGCTTTCCTCCTCCTCTCTTTAAAAGAGTAAGACTGCTTTAATTATATTGTTTTCTTATTGCGAACATCCCCAAAGAAACGCTCAAAAACCAAGTAGCGGTCTAGTGAGTGGCGCCAAGACGCTTGCCCGCATTGGACGTCTATTATGAATAAATGTATAGATCAAACACCCTGGTGCTTTGGTCTGCAGACTTCATCTGCCCCATTCATTTGACTATCAAACAAATTTCCCTAAAACATCTGTGTTCATCCAAAGCGTGACACGGGATGTCAACAAACTCCCTGCGCATGCGCCGCACACCGTACGTACACATGAAATCGACCGTGCCATTGCACAACACGGATGCTTCAGGAAAACGTATGACGGCCTAATAAACCCTTAGGATGGATTCTGCCGGCCAAAGCAACGGCAAACATGTGCGTTTGTTTGACAATCCTTGGACAACTGCCATGTGATTTTAGGTTTGTTCATTGGGGATGTCAGCGATATGAAAAATATAGACTAACGTCAGCCTTGTCTCTTCAGTCTCTATGGGCATTAAGTTGGAACACTGCAGAAGTCCTGCTGTTTCTCCCAGTGTCACACCAGAAAGCAACGGAGAGCAGGGATCCAGGAGGCACTGCTATGACCCGCTGGTGTATATTTATATATAAATATATATACACCCGTAATATTAAAAAGGGTTCTAAACCCAGTGCTACTTCACAAAGCATCAGGGAATAAGTCACATATTTATCATTCACACCGATTCAGCCATAACACATGGTGACACTAAATGAGAAAGTCCGGTTGTCCCCTTTAACTGGTGTGTCTCATAGGGAACAGCAAGACCAACCACAGGTTGAGCCCTACGTTAACTCCTTGGCACTCTGAGAACAACCGCAAAACTTTTGCTTTGTTCATTTCCTTATTTTGTTTGGAGCAACTTATGGTATCAAAAGGTCTATAGGTAGGATTGACAGTTTCAACTGTAGGGATCATCATCGGTTCAGGAGTGCGATGTGTTTTGAAACAACAAATGGCATGCATTAGAAGAGGTTGAAGCTGGGGAGAGAGCGGTTGGGGAGGAAGGAGCAAGGGATACATTCGACATCATACTCCACCACAGGAACTAATGTGAAATGTTGAAAGTGTCTTTCAAGACATGGCCTTGATATAGCCCGGCTTGTAGGGTAATTTGTGCATGTGGAGATTGTAAATAATTGATGTGATTGCTTTACAATCAACATATCTTGTTTGATGAATTAGGTAAATAAATTGGGTCATTGATGAACAGCAGAGAACACCATTACAACATCTCATCCAATGATTACTTGATTATATATATATATATTTGACCTTATAACACAATAACACTGTAGCAGTAACGGCGGGTATTTGAGCAATACAATTTCTTTCCTATTCAGAAGACCAAAACAACCACAGAGGTGACACCATGCATGCATTAACTCCAGATTGCAGGTTTACAGCAATAAGGACACACAATAGCTGGTGCCCCAGACCATCCTGAAATTATTGTTTTGTTTCAGCTAACTAAACCAGAAGAAACACTAAAAAAAAAAACACAAGCAGTAGAATGAGGTTAGCTGCAGAAAGACCAGCCAAGGTCTTGCCACTTTGGACTGACAAAAAGCAAATCATTCTAAGATCTTAGAAATAACTATTTTGGGAGACATGAAGGAGGAGGAACAAGGAGGAAAACACTAAAAAGAAAGGAGGAGGTTGGTGACAGAGCCATGATCCCTACAGGTGAAAACCAATCAGAGAATCTAGGTCCTTAAAAGACATCATCTTCAACCGAGCCGACTGACTGCAAGCCTGTGCCTTCCCTCTGTCCAGTGTAACAGATGCAACAGAAACGGATGAACAGAATTCAGTCAAAGGGAATTTAAAAAAGGGTAGACCTTGTGGAGGCCTGCCGTCAAAGCCTAGCTGTGTCAAGGTGCACAGGAAGACACACCCCGTTTCGTCCTATTACAGGCCTTAAACATAATGGAACATTGTGATTAATATCAAAAAAGTCACAACTTTCAAGTCAATACATTGGCATGTTATCATGACTGAAATGATGGCTTATGAAAACGTCAACTGTTAAACCCAAGAGTTTTTCAATTTTTGGCTTTGTACTTTTTAGTTTTTAAACTCAATTACAATTCAAAGCTGTTTTCTCTTTTCTATTTAATGCCGTCATCTTTGGCTAGTAACAAATTGGGAAACATCATGAAATTTTGATAGAAGTTAGTATTGAATGCTGTGTTAAAAGCCATTGTATGGGCAAGCAATGTGACGCTTGTTAATAGTCTTAAAGGAAATGCCCTGGAGTTACCACTCTTCAAAAACTCATTTTCCAGCACAATTACCTGGTAACAAATGCATTCTCGCACACACAAACAGATTCACCAATTCTCACTCTATGTGGCTGATATTTATTGGTGTTTGTATACCCAAGTACAAGAGTACCTCAATAGTTGTATTATTTGGTTTTCATAAAAAAAAAAATATATATCGTATTACAGGACTGGAAAATGGTTTTGTTAATGTCAAGGTTTTAGAGAACGTATGGAAACCCTGTGAATATTTTGTCATGTCCATGATGGTACATTATGCCTACAAGACAATGATAATAGAAAGTGTGACATTATTCTATCACTAATAAATGTTTTGGCCAAGGAGAGTCCCTAACTTTGAGCAAGAACCGGTGATCTACAATGGTCTATAAAATCCAGCACGACTTGCTATTCAAGTGATGCAGTTCACTGGTGCAAAGTGGGGGCAGCAACGACATGGCTCTCCACGGAGGGCCTCTGAGTCACAAGTTAACAAGTGAAAAGAGCAGGGGAGCGGAGGCTGTTGAATTGTAAGAGGACAGGGTCATGTGTTTAAAAAAGGGTTTAAGGTGTAATCCTTCTTCTTGATCAAACAGTTGAGAAGCTAAATGGCCTCATTTGAATGCAAATCATATCAATAGTAGAAGAGGTTACAAGGCCAAGTCCACTGTTCCAGTGTCCTGGGGTGGGCTCCAAAAACAATGGAAAACACAGACACTGCCAGGATCAGTGGTTTTATTCCCAGTGACGCCTGCACCCACGCTGATAATGCATGGACTATGTGCTATATGTCAAATGGGACCTGCACGACTCAAAACACACCCAAAGGGCGTTCTTCAAAAATATCTGAATTGGATTTTTGTTCTTGTTGTTCATTCAAATGTGGAAAAGAAGGGATGTCAACAGCGGATACGCCTGCCCCCCTGCACCAATGCCATGTGAGCCACAGTACACTTACTTTGGTGTTCATATTCTGGGAGAATTCCAGTATGGTGTCGACGCGTGTCCAGGCATCCGGGTGCTCTTTCAAATGTGTCAACACTTCTTGTGCCATTCTTTGCTGGAATGGAATAGATAACAGTAGAGTGTTGTATTTAGGGTAAACTCCCTAAGTCCAAATATCACAGATGACAAACAGGTACATTTTACAGGTGCAGAAGAAACATAGCATCAACAAGCTACTGTATGCATTACCTTTCAATGTCTGAACTTAATGCTATTGTACCACTAGGTTGGCAGATTACATGTTTCGGACATGATATATGCAATTATATATTTTTACTACAATGCTAAACACTTCCTCAATACAATCTACACATTTACACAAATCTTAAATGTCATCCAAAATGTAATACAAACTGCCATGTAATGTAATACAAAAATACAATTTGTTACCTACCTGTGGTCCCACTCCATGATATAAACAGTTTACTACATTATCCAACAGGTTGATGTCCAGTTTCTGGTTAAAGTCCAGCAGCTGCTGTGCTGCATGGTCTGCCAACATTGTCATTATTGCTGGCATAGAGCTCTGCAAAAGATGTTTTCATATTTAAGATCAAAGCAATCAAACTTCCAAGTCATACAAATCCCATATCACTATCTATGCATTGTAATCAGGTACGCAAATCTTTGGATTCCACTTTAAAGTGAATCCCTAACCCTGGCATGAGCCACAAGACCAGGTGTAATAGGGTCTTGACCTGCTAAAAGACATAACAACCTAGCAACAAGCCGAGTGCCACTTGCCTTTTTGCTCCCATCTAAACAAACATAGAGTGGTACATATAAAAATATATAAAAATACAAAACAATCTCGCTAATTGATGTAAACTAATTCATTGATGTATACTAAGCAAACCACGTGTGTGCAGCACAAACATACGTCACATTGTTTACATCCGCACAAGGGAAAGCCCACATCTTAAAAACATCTTTAGTTGCAGAACAGTAATCACGAAAAACATATTTACGCATGTCAGCGTTACTTATAATGCCATTTCGTAATTGCAACGACTGACAGTGCATTCGTGGTGTGAGGCTGTGGTTTACAGGCGGTCCTCCCGTGGACAATTACTATAACCTTGACAGTGCTGCGACCACTCCCACTTTAAAAGGCGAGGGGCAGGAGGGCGCGCCGATATCCATTAGAAACATTACAAACTACCGAAATTAAACATTGGTTAATGCTATACCGGCGTACACTTTAGATATTACGTAATAAACCGATTACTAAATGTCCACTTGCTTTGGGATTACAGCTCATTGGGTCACATAGTAAGCAGAAAGTTAACGCAAAGTGCCTAGTAACATCAATTTGACATCCGCTCACACAAGTGATGTCTTGGAAAGCCAATGCTGGGTTTACCGATCAGTGGCAGTACCGTGCTTCAGATTACCACACTCGCGTTTTGCACTATTTTGTAAATTAATTGACAGTAGACAGTAGAAAGTGTAACTAACTATGCATTGAGCCAGTGCTAGCTGGTAAGCAATGAGCAGATACTGGCGCATGCCATTGGTGCTGTTAGGTTAATTAATATTTCTTCTTACACGGCAGCATTTCAAAACTACCTGGATTATTTCTTAATCACGCAAATGCACTCTGAAGACTTCTACTTTCAGTTTAAATCAAACACGTACAGAATTGTCACATAGCAACGTTACCTACCTAAAGTCCAAGGCTCTGACTGAAAGAGCGGCTTTTGCCAAAGAAGTTATAAAGTATACTTTATATATTAACGTTATGTATCACTGCAAATAAAAAAAAACAATATCTGCAACGTTGTCTATGTCCAGTTCCAGCAATGAGTGATGTCTAGATGATATGAGCCAGTGATGAAAAATCCACAACTATAATCCCGGCATCCCACAGAATGTTTATCCCCGATACATTATACTGAATAAAATAACCATTGATTGACAAATGAAGTATTTACTTAAATAATTTTGCAGCGGGGCGATATGGTGATGGTGTCCCTGCGCCTCCTCTCCTCTCTCAAGCAACGAACTCGTAACCGGTTGAAACCGGTTCAGACTGGGAGATTCCATCTCGGTTTAGCTTTCAGCCGATGGCGCCGCGCAAAGTTTGGACTAAAGCAACACCCACACTTCACCGCGATTGGTGTCGTCTTTACCAGGGACTTCCTAGTCGTGATCCCATTGGACAATTTAGCTGTCCGTTTAATTCAATTCGCTCAAGCGCCCACGCCACCACTACGCCCGTGGAGAGAAAAAGAGGGCAGACTCCCATGCAGAATGGACTCGTTTACCCCAGTAGTCAGGAAAGAGTAGTCACAGTATTACCTCATTCTACCTTTTGACAACTATATTTCCTTTCACAGCATGATGTTTTTTTAAATAAATAGGGTCTACATGGCCTGACATGGCAGGCAAAAATGCTATATTTGTTATGCATAAAATCATTCTTGCTTGTTACGTATAGTTAATGACATATCAAGAAGAGCTTCCAACTTATCGGTGTCGTTATCGAATACCTGATCTACAATACACAATCGCGAATGTTCTCCTGTTGCTTATAAGCTGGTACTTTTCCACCAGCCATGAGTGGGCGTGGTTAGCTGATCATGAACGCACGAGGTTAGAATAACGACCTCCAGGAGAATATTGTTTCGCGACGCCTTTTAAAGTGCACGGGGAAATGTTTTAATTTCAGTTCATAAATGCAATAACTGAAATGCATACACGGATGACTCTTCGTCCATTTAAAGACTTGTTCCACATGTCAACAGACGATGCAAACATGACAGCGTTTTTTCTAAGATCACGTGACTCATACGCTACTTGATGGAAAAATACTGGATTTGAGACACAAGACAACCTAGTAAAGTCATTCAGGGAGGGCGTGTTGTAGTTTACCTAGCAACAATGTAAATGCTCCATATGTGTCCGAGCCATTCATATCTCACTCTGCATTCATATAAATGTACTGTGATGCTGAAAAACCACCCACTGACCCAATAGTTAGGTTTGTGACACAAAATATGAGTTTATTTCAGGGCACTATAGGCAAACTATATAACCCTTTTTGCAACAGAGTTTATATAGACTACTACACTGATAATAACATTGTATTTTGGATCATGGGAGGATTTGGGGTACGTTAAATTAATTGGCGTTTGAAAGTAGTGTCTTGTTCTAGAACTAAGAGGCACTGATTTGCTACAAACAATAACATACATGTCAACTAACCAGACAGTCACTTTACCCCGTGCGCTGGGCACATACACTATTCAATTAATACGATTGTTTCATTTATCATAATACATTGTTTTTAATTTAGAGGTCTTTGGAACATCAAACGATGGAACTTTGAGGACTGTTGGAGGACCACTTCTAACAACAACATGACAGACCTCGCGTGTGGGTTCTCTACGTGCCAGATCTCCGGAGTAAACTGACCGAAACTTGTTCTGTCTGGTTGGGGCGCGTCAGACTATTTACATATACGATCGTTACATCACTAGAAGGTTCATCTTCGCAAAAATAATGTTGAAGTCTCGATATGGTCCGAATGACAACTGCATTCTACAAACGGACAGTTGATCTAGGTTAGCTAAATGTCTTGGTATAGCCGTCGCCAACAGTAGGCCTAGTTAAATATATGCAATTTACGAGTGTTGTTAAAATTAGATCAGTGCAATCAATATCTTCCAATCAATCTTCCAATCACATCAATGACGCGTTCTAAAGTGTCTGTTGGCAGTGGCACTATATGCAAGTCTGAGGCGCCATCTGCTGGACAAAATGTATTGTAAACTATATACCAGTGGATCACAGATGTTTTTGTATTACTAACACTACTATACTGCTTCATCATCTTCCAGAAAATAATATAGTTTTAATAACATAATAAAAAATACCAACACAGGGCTCAGAGTCCACTTCTGTTTTTAATACATACATTACATTTCCCATCCTTCATAAATGGTCAGGTGGCCCAGATTCCTGATACCATATTTTGTCTAATACATATTTAGGCCATCATTTTACAACCTTTACCATGTTCTAAATTGCATTTTCCTATTCAATGATTGTATTATATATTTAAGGTCATGTACATTTTAGTCATGTCTTTTCCTATTAAGGCTATAATATTAGGCCAATTTAGGACATTTTTACTGCATGGAAACATGCAAAGCAGGACAGTAAAACGTTTTAAGTTTCCAATGTAATCCCCCTCCCACACACACACGCACTAACTGCTGCCATCCACCCACTCCTGCTCCTTCCTAACTTATTTTTTGTTGCTTTTTAGCCTTTCTTGCTGCTGATGCATTATATCACATATCATTTGAGATAGCACTTGGTGTCGCAACACACACACACACACACACACACACACACACACACACACACACACACACACACACACACACACACACACACACACACACACACACACACACACACATTTATATATATATTTGGACCATGGGTTCTGACAAACTCCCCCAACTCCACCCAGGAGTGGAAAGACTGAACGAACGGACAAGCAGCTCTGAAGACGATAGGCATTTTACGTGCTATACAAGCCTGAAACTACACACACGGTTCAAGCTGTATAATGTGCTAATATTTACACATTATGATACAGGAAGCATTAAATATAATTTTGTTTTGTTAACCAATGGCTTGATTAAAGATAAAACTAGCAAAAAGTAAAATAGGTGCTCTTTTGGCCATTAGCTGGCAGTGTTTCTCTACCACAAAGTCCCATGAGTGACATGCCATCAAATGCTAATACAATTATTTGTGATGAAGAAGCATTCATCCAGGCCAGATTGGTGGAATCACTTGCAAGTTGCATTCCAACAGTATCATTCCTCCTTCAACAGAAGAGACTATACTGAGAAACCAGCCAATTTGGGCAATCAGTAAATTGCTTGGAAAACTGTCTTGAGTCATAGGATTACCCTAACATTGACTTGATTGATGAATTCAGCAAGTGCTACTTGGTGTATTTTGCTTCTCAATGGGGGTGTTTCGGTGGTGGACAATCTGCCATGGGAGAAGATACACAACTGTCATATTGCCATAGGCCTGAGCCCACATGTGAGTCTTGCAATTCAGAGTTTAATAATATAATTATCCCCATACGACTATATTATTACTATATAATACTCATGTTACTATTACAATATACAATTCAATATAGGCCTACGCAATACAAATAAAACATTCGCCTTCAAAACAAAGATAACAAATGTTGATTTTTTTTTTTCTGTGATCGAAGAGCATCCCAATATAACGTGTCCATGTCTGGCTCGAAGGATTCAAAAATAGTGTGTAATCGTGACGTGCTGTGAAACTTAAGTAGGCCTACGATTCCCTTTGTTTTCTTTTGCAAAGCTCCCATGCGCCGTAGAGGGGGGAGACATGGGGCCGGGGAGGAGGCGGAGGAGGAGTAACACAACGAAGGCAGAGTTTAGGACACTGCAGCGAGTAGTAGCGGACGCATCGTTTCAGCGATAGGATTATTCTTCGCAAGAAATTAGGCTACATATCAATCTATATATATATATATATATATTATTATTTTTTTATATAATGAAACGACCGCAATATGAAAACTTCCTCCAGTAGCACAGCTATAATGGTTTTATTTAATCCAATTGGTCGACGGAACAGAAAGGGGTTCGTCTATCAAGCGAGCAATTGTCTAACTACACTCCGGCAAAGGTAACTAAAATGATTTATATTGTGTTGATCGTTTGCCACGACGCATACATGGTTGATACGCTACACCTATGTATCTGTTGGCAAAAGTGTTTGTCATTTTCTACACACATAAACCTATTGGACTGCCAAACCCCAATCACGGCATCTTGTTCCAGTTTTCTTAAAGTTAAACATAGAATCTTGCCGAACTTGTTTTTCACCACCTGTTCGAGTGCGGGTTTAGGCACATGATGATAAACGAGCTTGCAAATACACAAATGTATCCGATTATACCCCGCAGTAAAAGTTTTGTTGGCCTCATCAACAAGTTGAACAAGTTGCAGTGATACCTTTAAGTGCACGGGAAAATACAACATGAAGCAATAAGAAAATAATTCCATTGCTTTGCCTCAAATCGATCTAATCGATCTAATGTAGACCCAACCAAGAACTGAAAAAAAAAGTAGACATATTTCCGAGTAGGCTACCTGCCAAAAAACATGGTTTTACAATCTCTACGTTCTCAGTGCTCGTGTAGCCGTGCTGAGAGCAGCGCGGACTGGCATCGTCACCCAACCTCGGACCCGAGTAACACACCAGGAATTCAAGAGGTGGTTAGGAGGAGTTAGGCCAATGCATTTGTCCCATTCGTCTTTTTATTGGGTTCATTTTATGGTTGCATATTGCGACTATAATTATAACGTTTAAAATGATTGCCGCGACATGCAACTTTGGACGTGGGTTTACAATTGAAACACACGTCCACAAGAGTCACGATTGGACTTTGTGGACTGTTTGAGCATTACTTGACTTTTAAAAGTTTGTTTCTTGCGGGAAAAAACCAAGAAACAAAAAAGTGTATCCACTAATCTGCGTGTAACAAATATGTCCTCTGATTGTATATTGTGGTTACATTGTCCAGGCATAGTATTCTGTGTTCTCCAGGGTTGACGCTATGGTTTAGCAGAGGCGATGGTTGTGTGTCATTTGAGCCCTGAACGACTGACAGCCTGTTCTCCATGGGCATATTGTGGAGGAAAGGCTACATCAGTGCTTTGGAAACATTTAGGTCTCCAGGAAAGACAGCGTTAGAGTGAATGGCATTGGTCCATAGACCCGTGCCTTAGAAGATGCACTATAGCCCTTAAGGCTGATTTATACTTCTGTGTTGAATAGTCGCCGGAGAGAGGTACCGTAGATTTCTAGACCACCGATGGGATTCCTCGCCATGACAACATATTTACAATGTCAAGATAATGTGTCGTACAAATATTACATATACTCGAACCTCCTCAATTAGTCTATGTACGATCTGCTCCATGTTGTTTTCAATGTCGTCGTCACAAATGAACATAGCAGGTAGCATATGTAGCATGCCATCTGTCTCCCTCTGCAATTACAATTTTGGAGCATTAAGCTATAGTGCTGAAGACCCACTGCGGACCTCCACTATGAAGTGCAGAACTAATCAGCCTGGAGTGGCTGCAAAGTAATAGTAAAAGTAAAAGTATTTTGCCGTGAACAGTTCATTCATTCCATTTGTTGTAATAACGAGGTGCACTGAACGTTGTTTGTACTTTTGCAGTTATTGTAGCTATAATGCAGTCACAATCTCCTAAGCCTCATGCGGGGACCAAACCGTATAGGTTAGACAATATAATGCTATTGCTAACATGCATAGTAGAGTTAGGTTTCATTTAGTTGAGAAATGCAGGATCTCTGCGTCTTCCAAAGCCAGTGAGTTACATGCTGTCTGTAAATCACAACACAAATGTGGGTTCATCTACCACTTCTGCCGCAAGTGCCACTGAGCTACACAAAACAAACAGTGGACAATGCAAGTCTCTTTGTCAAACTGGCGAGTGGGTACGTTGGATGCACTTCTCTAATGGTTTGAGCAGCTTGATTCATTTATCTGGATTCTGGATTGTTGTAGAGCCACTGAGTTGAAAATAGACACACACACACACACACACACACACACACACACACACACACACACACACACACACACACACACACACACACACACACACACACACACACACAAGCCTTACATATTATGTCCTAAGCTAGACGAATATTTGATTTGTTCATTATTCAACAAATAATAACAGTAATCCAGCTCTTTGGCTCTGTGTGTGTATGTGGGGGAGGGCTCTGTGTGTGTGTGTGTGTGTGTGTGTGTGTGTGTGTGTGTGTGTGTGTGTGTGAGAGAGAGAAAAGAGGGAATGTGTATTTGTGTGGCAGGGTGAGGTTCAGCCAACACCAATGTCTAAAGTGATGAAGACAAGGATAAGTTAAAAGGATAAGTTATGATCTGTAGTGTTTATGTGTGCCCCCCCAACATGCATATGCAATCACCAGAACACACACAACACACACACACACACACACACACACACACACACACACACACACACACACACACACACCCACACCCCACCACACACACAGCATGTATTCAATGGAGAACCCAATTGTACATTGGATGTTCTCTGGAGGTAAGTGGGTTCATTCCCATTTCCTGTAGACGTGGGTTCAGTCCTCCTCTGTTCTTTGCAGAACAACAGACACTAAAAAAGGTGGGGTAGTGTTAGATCCCCAAAGCACCATGCTTACTCTGAAACTCACAATGTGAGGCGTAAAAAGTATAACTTCTCTGTCCTTCTTCTCCTTCCTCCAAAGGTCAAAGAGAGAGTTACTGTTACTGTGTGTATGTGTGTGTGAGAGAGTGTGTCTGTGTGTGTGTGTGTGTGTTTATGTGAGAGAGAGAGTCTGTGTGTGTGTTAATGTGAGAGAGAGAGAGAGAGAGAGAGAGTGTGTGTGTGTGAGAGAGAAAGTGTGTGTGTGTGTGTGTGTGTGTGTGTGTGTGTGTGTGAATGTGTACGTGTGTGTGTGTGTTGTGTGTGTGAGAGAGAGTGCGTATGTGTGTGCAAAAAAGCTGTGTGTAATTTACATGGTTTTCAACCACTTTTTAGGCCAGACTTGGACACTTAATACTTTTTTTTGTGTTGTACTTGTATGTAACATTTTTATAATAATTTACCTTCAGTTTAAACGTTGGTTAACATTTACTTCATTGACGTCAACTAAATCTCAATGTCATCAAACATGTTTCTTTGATTGTTCATTGTTGCTTTGGCCGTAACCACTAATTAGTAAGTGGAACCGCTTATTAGTCTGGCATATGCAACGCCCTCATCGAGACATCATAAACCGTGCGTGTTTAACCTACTTTTGCTTCTGTAGACATAGTTTAGGGTTCTTGCTTGTGTTTCCTGGGAATGTGGGGGAACATTAAAGCCCATATGTCAATGTCCACTACTGTCTGCTCATCTGTTGGTTATACACGTCCACAGTCTCTGTTCTCTCTCTGTCTCACACTATCTCTCTCCGCATTTTTTTGTCTACTAATTCCTGCTCTTTGTTTAGCAAATTATGTTCCACGCAAAGCCCTATTTAAATTGCTATTTGGTTTTTAACCATTAATAGACAGTGACAGCAGCATTAGCACTTCATTAATGTATTCTATAAATTAGTGATAGGCTTTGGTTCGAACATTGTCTTTGTCATCTAGAAAAAATACTTCCATACTGATCTAGTGGGGGTAGCGGGTAAATTGCCTGGCCTATTTTACAGAAGTAACATTAATGACACAACCTATGCATCAATAACTTCACAGGCCTGTGATGCCTGTGGTCTATGAGATATGTTCATAGACCATTGTGTCATTATTCATTGTTTGAACCATGGCAATTTTGGGGTTTTGCCATTTTTTGCATAACATTTTCCATAATGGAATACGTCATTTGTATTTGTATCTTTCATATTCTATTGACATTGGTCAATTGGGGTAATGTAATATTGCTGCTAATATTAGGGTTTTTCTTTTTACATTTATGTGACGTGAGCTTTGCCACAATCATTTGAATTAAGGATGCTGTTATTAGTCTTGACAAACTGCTATCCTTTACTAACACCATAGTTAGGATAACAGTAAAGTTTCCTCACCAATTCCTACAGGGGAGGGCTGGAATAATTTACTGTATTTAGGTGGTGATTGCATTTAGGGGTAAACATGTTGAATGAATAAAACGGACTAAGACACTTTGACATTGTTTTAAGACGTCTAACACAATGTCCAATTCATTCAAGGATTTATTTTCAGATTCCTTTTCGTTATTTGCAATTTGTCACTGGCTGCCGTGTCAGGGTCGTGTCAGGCTTCCTGCGTTGTGCTTCAGTGTGCTATTTTCTTATGTTACC
Organism: Lota lota; assembly: GCA_026745465.1. NCBI lineage: Eukaryota > Metazoa > Chordata > Actinopteri > Gadiformes > Lotidae > Lota > Lota lota. Next base: position 5,906,644 of record JACYXH010000802.1, read on the forward strand.
AATATTTATTTTTGCTACCCCCTCTTAAGGTCAGGAGGCAACATTCTGTACATTTTACATTTATACATTGAATAAATGAATCAAATGTATAGAAACGATATGTATAACAGGCTTTATTGTTAATTGCGTAAGCTAGCTAGACATTTGGCAGTATGCTTTGATACAATGTACCACACAGGCGATCAAACTTCGACCTTCCCTTTGTGACAAAGAGCTAATTGCAGAGCCGTAGAGCTTTGCCAGTGGTGCATTATAGATCACTCCATGGCAGTTTTTCAGTGCTGGAATTTGATCCTCTGCACCTTGCACGCGAAATGAAACCATTCAGGGTTTTAGCCAATACTTTGGTGAACATTTCATTTATCAGTGACTATCAGGCCGTTTCCTCCTGAACGAGACCATGCCTTGGCGGCAGCTGTACGGAGGCCAATGCGAAAGTGCATTCTGGATTTACGATATCTCGCCATAGGAACATTGCAAAAATGTTAAATGCAATGATTCTGAGACAGAACCCCTGAGTTGTTGGTGATATTGAAATGGAAATAATATCTGATAATTATGGTTAATGATACAGCGATTTGAAGACATACTCTCATATTAAACCCCATTGTAAATACTGCAGCAATGTCTCTGTGTGACGTAGTAGCTTCTTCAGAAATCGAGTTTAGCCGGCAGCAAAGTAAAAATCTGCTTGGGATGCATTGCATTGTACATCACCAATGGGCATCTTAATGACCTCAAAGTGTTATAGGCCACAGTTTTACCTTAAGGAGTGTTAGCGCCTGAAATCCCATCTGTGAGTTAAGTAAACTGATGGAAAACAGTGTTTTCAGTTCCATTTCGACCACATGACCAAAACAATAACAAGAATGATCAGCCAAATAGTGCATAGTTTGACCTGCTTTGACTGAACACTGGTCCTGGGTGTTTACCAGAAATTAACTGAACGGCCCGCGGCATGGCATGTTGTTGTGTGAAGATGGATTGGCCTCAGGATGTTTCAGAAGCAAAAAGAGTACCCCCCCCAAGAGACTGAGCGAAAGAGAGAGAGAGAAAGAGAGTGACACAGAGAGAGAGAGAGAGAGAGAGAGAGAGAGAGAGAGAGAGAGAGAGTTGTGTATCTTTTCCCACTTTGTGCCTGTTTTTTCAAAATAAATCCCCATATTTCAAGAAATGCCTTCAGTGGCCTACAGGAGTGTGTCTGTCTGTCTGTCTGTCTGTCTGTCTGTCTGTCTGTCTGTCTGTCTGTCTCTCTCTCTTTCTCTCTCTCTGTCTCTCACTCTCGCTCTTGCTCTCTCTCTCTCTCTCTCTCCACCGAAAAACATGGAAATGTGATCTAGTGTTGTTTTTCCAACCTTCTATATTCCCCTCCCCCCCCCTGGACAGCCTCAGAGCGTGCGATCAGTCTCTGTGAGTGTGTGCTGGCATGGACTAACCTACTACTCCTGTCACACAATAGCCTGACTGGCTATGTCGCTGTGGGATTTATGAACCACGTGTTTATATGTTGTCTTGTTGGCTTTTGTGTAGCTCCTGTTGAAATGAACGCCCTCTTGCAATTGAATAAATGCTCACTTCTGTTGGTATTCACCACTTTCTGCAAACTGTCATTGTTGAGAAGTTAATTTGGTACTTTAGTTTTGGGGGGTGTGTGTGTGTGTATATATGTTTGTGTGTGTGCGTTTGTGTGTGTGTGTGTGTGTGTGTGTCTGTGTGTGTGTGTGTGTATTTAGTACTAACTGAAATCTGAGTGTTTTCACCAGATTCCCATCAGCAATAAGAGGTTGGGGGAGCATGTTACTTGTTGCCGGAAATGAACAGAGCAACATTGCTGTGTTGAGAGAAAGGTCAGCATGATGAAAGAGCGGAAAGGGACTAAATCATCAGCTAAATCAGCTAAATCAACTGACGTTTAGACTTTTAGAATTCATGTTTTGGAAAAAGGCCTGTCTGTACCAAACACACTTGACACTGGCAGTGGCAATCACTGCATTCCGTCTTCACATTGCACACATGGCAATTGCCCAGTAACAGCCGCGTTGAATTGCATACTTGCATACTATTGCATGACAGTTTTAGTGCTTTCAAATTAAAGCCACACTTAACCCTAACCCTACATATTGTCACTCTTTTGCACCTCATTAAACAAACAGCATTTCAGGTCAACTAAATTGATAGTAAGTATGCTTTTGAATAATTTAGAATCTATATTTTAGTAAAAGTAAATAAAGATGATTACCACAGTAGTGCACACCAACACCCTTTATTTACATTTATTGGAATATTGATGTTTTTTCTGTTGATCATGCTACTGTGGTATCATTTCCTATCCTATCTTTTCTCAGGCACCCAGGCAGCCAATGTTAAGAGGGACAGCATCGGCGCATACTGAAGACCACATCATGTCATCCAGCGTACTCAATCAGCCTCAACGCAGGAGGGCCAGCTTCTTCAAGGTATGTTCTGGAATCCCCCCCCCCCCCCCCCCCCCCTCCACCGGACCCCCAGTGTACTTAAAGATGCCCTTAAGGACACTGAAAAGTGTACTTAAAAGATGACTTTTGACAAAGTCCTTAGTCAAAGTCACAACTCAAACATTGTAACAGGTCACGTGACATCTTACCCACAAGTTAGCTGAATAATGGAAACGAGGGACCCAACACAAACGATAGTGGAGCACATTAGTGAGTAGAGAGGAGGGAGGTAGAAACTGGAGTCAGGCTTGGGTGTCAGTTTAGCTGTCTGGAATTTCTTCTTGTTCTTTGTTCTTTGTTCCTTCTAGTTTGTATTCCAGGTGGTGGGAGGTGGAGATGGGGCCTTGAACTGATCATTAATTCCAACAAAATATATTGTAAAGGTGGCTTTTTAAATACACATTTAGTGCTATTCCTGGGCTTGTCACCCCTCTTGTTTCTTTCATCAACCAATTGGTTGTAATTCAACTTCACCATTATTTGGTCAAAGTTGATCCGAATACATAGATGTTTATGTGGGTTATTGTTTTCCAGACCAAATGAAACATGGAACTCTTATGGAATGAGGATGTGTTCTTAGTCGTGGTCTGTGTGGTGTTAGTCTAAAAAAGTGCTACTCAGCATCATATACCAAGTGGTTCCAAAGGCCCATTCCTGTCAATCAGCCATTTATTATGGGTTGGGTGGGGAGAGAACCTTCAGCCTGTTATCAGAGGCTGTAATAATGATAGACCTGTCTCTCACAAGCCTATGCCGGGATCACAAAGTTTCAATGAAACCACAGCCACATTTATAATGTCAGATCATCCCACGATTTATAATCTGGGGTTGGTAGCAAACCATTCTTGGAGTAAAATATCTGCTAACTAAAAACTGTATTCCATGACAATGCCTAAATGTAAATTAAAGAAACGAGAAACAATTTGCTTATAAAACCGCTCTTAAAATAAGTTTACATTTGCATCATCCTTCTTTAACTATAACTTATAGATGTAGAACGTTGGCAGAAAACAGAAGATAAAGAATGATAAACAGAATCAAGAGCAGACAGAGACCGGGTCAGTCGATTCTGAGCAAACTTTCTTTTGTCTGAGGACGTTTCCTCGAGAACAGGCCTGGCATCCTGCTGCCTATCAGCTGTGCTATATATATATATCACATGGGTTTGACTGTCAGCAGGGAGACATACAATAAGAGGGCCATATGGTGACATCAATACACACCACAAGGAGATGAGTAGTCTAGCTTTGGATGTCAAGGAGAACAGCGCTGTTGCTTTAAGAAACCATGCGAAAGAAGCTCCAGGAACAGACAGAAGTACAGATGCAGATGTGTTGTTAATGTGTGCAGATGGTGGTGTGCATTACGGGTGGTTTTTGCAACCTTATTCTGAGTGCCCTCTTTCGGGGAAGGCGGTCCTCTCCCATTGTCTATTGCACACATAACCTCCTAAACATCAATCCCAGCAGATGTTTTTGGATTCCATAAGCATAATGGAACAAAGTGCCAGAATATGTGATTTTAGTCAATGGGCCATATGCAACTTGGTCCCCGTGGGCCTTGTATTGATCAGGGACACACACATACACACTTTTACACACCTTGTCTGAAAATCTAACTGAAATCAAAGGCTCTTGGAAATGTAATTGCATTGCTTGGAAAATAATCTTGATTCTAATTAAAGACAGAAAGGGCTTAAGGAATGGCATCGTACTGGCATGCAACTACACAAGCGTGTGAATCATTCACAGTTTTATCTCTGATTTCGTCAGAAGGCGTGCATGGATCCAGACCTGTAATGTCTTAAACAGTTCAGGCAGTCAGTGGCCTGCTGCTCTTTTCTACAATCCCCCGGTCTACAGAGTAATCCCATACCAGTGTATTGCACAACTTTGTCTCGTAAATGGGAAACGAAACAAACAAATGTGACGTGTGAGTATGTGTCTGTCTATCAGGGTTGCACATTTCAGGGAAATCAACTTGGGTCTTTACATCAAAAACGAAATTGTCATGTCAGTGCAAACAGTTAATTTAACTTTAACGAAAACGAAAGGTTTGTTCGTCTGAAATAAAAATCAATATCAGATGAAGATGAAGTAAATGCTTTGACTTGCTTGAATCACAACCCCAGTCTCTATTCTTGTCTGTATTCAAGTCCCAAATCCCTAGTCAACAAAGGTTAAACACAAGCCAAGTCTGTTAACAGTGGATGGTTTCATTTGCAGCAATGCATACACTGGTTTATTTGGGGTGTGCATGAATGACTTGTGTGTCTGTGAGTGTGTTTGAGGGGTGGGGGTGCTTTCCTGGCTCGGAGAGGCGGGGTGGGGGGGGGGGGGGGGATTATTTAGGTGGTAACTAATAGCACTGGGTGGTTAGAACTGGCCGGCTGACAAAGAGCTGAGCCCGTGGAGAATACTGCAGAGAAAGGGGCTGATTCAGCACATCTCAGACGGATCCCACAGAGGGTTGAATACGAGGCCGTGGCCCCAGGCAGCCCTCACTTAACACAGGAGTGTCGGGTGAGACAGCAGATGTAGGGTTCAGGTAAAGACCTCTGCTTGGAAGCAAATCTTGAAATGGCTGCCAACCACCATCAGGGAAATTATGTATTTATTTATTTTAAGTGTATTGAGAAATGATTAAGTCGATCTTGTTTTGTATGCTGACTGTCAAATATCTGGTGAAAGCAGAACAGTAGCAGTGCTAGTAAGCATGAGCACTTTTGGTTAAACATTCTGCAATGTTGCAAGGCGGTGTTTGACATTACAAATATGATTAGTAGAAAAACATGACCTCATAAGCTCTGAGAAACAAAGGGCTTAAGGAAGAAGGGCTTTGAATATTGTCCTGTTTCCATTTCAAAAACTGCATTTGGGTTAAACTGTACTTGGAAATGTATTCATTTTTTTTTATAATTCTCTCCAAATTGAATGTCCATCTTCACTTAGTATACACACTTAATCAATAAACAACATATTCTAGAATATTGCATTAAACCCCTTTTGAGAGTAATAACCGTGGCCAGGTCTGCCTAGATGACACACCAGCGACATTTCTGATGAACGTCTTTTCATTCCAGATGCATTCTCTCTGCTTCTGTCTGTCCATTGTTGCCAATCGGGTCACTTGTCCTTTGTGATCAGGAAACCGGCTGTACTTGAATCAGGAGAGCTAGCTGTAGTATTGCAGGGGGTTTCCTCTCTTTTGATGCGTTATTTATAGACCCCTTTTTATTGTTGCCCACAACAGATAATCTAACGTCCTCTATCTGAAAGGACCTTTACAACCTGGTATTTGTTTGGGTGATTTAGCCTCAACTAAAAATAGTTCAACGTATTTAGCGGGGCAAAACAAACGTCCACTGAGTATCTTCTCAATGTTCAATAATGGTCTTAACTTTCCACAGCAGTCAACTGTTGTGTTTTCTTCTATCTTCGTTGACACATTATGTGTTTTATGTGACTTTTGTATCAATGCTAAGTGTGGTCTGATGAACTGAACTAGTTACAATGTAACAAAACAGCCAAACTCTGCTGTGATTGGTTGATGTTCAGTCATGTTTGGTCAACTCTCTTTCTTTATTTTTCGCAGCTCATTGACTCGTTCGCCCTGGAGATCGGGACCCTGAAGAAGGAGATGGTGAGAAGGGCATCAGAGTCTTCAGAAAAACGCCCCACCAATGACCGTCTTCACGGGTAAGCAAGAAATGATTTTGTCCACCAGCAGAGGGTGGTGTTTGCATGGCGTTCAGAAATTGGAGTTTCAGAATGCATTGCGACTGAGCAGTAACAGGAGAGTGTTAAACTTATGGCAGGAAATATTAAGCAGGGGTTGTCATATCTTCATTTACATTACATGTAAAAAAATATGACATCTTTATACAGTTCATTACTGAACTAATATACTACAGAGATAGAGCAAAAATCTCTAAATTATTAACATTTAGAAAGGAGATACAGTCCGTACAGAAGGTTAAACTATATCTTCTTATTTAAATGAATTCAGACTACGTTGTACACTCATGTTACACTAACTTCCTTATTGGCCTTCCTGGTTTACAGGCTGAGCGGAGAGCTTGGTGGGCTCTTTCTGCAAGCTCCGTCTCTGCAGCCATCTATCGGCCTTGGGGCGGGGCCCGCAGGGGCCCGGGACTCTGGCTACGACTCCCTGCGCCGGTGCCTGAGCGTGCTGGACCGAGTGTCGCAGACACACGCCGTATGGCTGCAGCTGGGCCGCAGTCATCTAGACACAGTGGGCCTCCTGGAGAACCAATCACCTGGGGTGAGCAAGGAGCAGCAAGAAGTTAGCCAGGCTGAATTAATTCACATATGTAATATAGAGGCTTGTATGACAATATCGGTATAATGTCAATATATGTTTTATCATAATATTCTAAAATGTATTCTAAAATGTTTATTCCCCCCCCCCCAAAAAATAAATACACATTAAGGCATCAACTATGATCTTATGGCCTAATGACTAATGTACTTTTTATTTTTTTCAATGGTACATGATAGTCAATAACCTAATAACATTAAAATGACGATGTGTACGATTTGCCCCTCTATTGTTTGCACTCACTCAATAACAACCAGCAGCCAAAGCCAACACGCTAAAGTTGCGTCAAAACTCAGCTGTGACTGTTCTTAATTTCTCTCCAGCTCTCAAATTCGCCAATATTATTCCTGGTTGTACCACTCTTTTTGTTGTTGGCTTTCTTAAACTTACACTGAGGTATTTTTACAGCTGAAGGTTCTGGGCATGTAGTTAGCTCTGCTAATGCAAGAGATAACCAGTGGCATGTGGTAGGATATGCCAGTGTATTTATATACTCCTCTACACTCCTAAATACTCCTCCTAAGTAAAGTAAACACAATATTTCTCGCCGACGTAAAAATATTATCACATCTAGGGTAAATTGTATGTATGGGATTGTTGCTATTTATAGTTATCAGCATGTTCTACAGATATATCTAGATAATTTTACTTAAAAAGTCATAATTTTACTTAGTAAACCCTACACATCGCCACGTTAATCATTAACTAATTAATTAATTAATCAAACTATGGCAAAGAAGCTACAGGCATCCACTGCAATGTTTTAACCATGCTTAATAGCACAACATCCACAGTATCAGAGTGTAATGTGGTTAGTATTGGCCAAAAAGTGTTCTTACAGACGGTGGCTGGGTTACAGTAGACAATGTAAGACAATGTAAGACAATGTTAACAGACCAGGTCATGGCGCCAAGGTCAAGTTGCATAGCTAGACATGGAGACAATAAACCCATTGAAGTGTTGGGAGATTGGCAGGGACTTATGTGGACTTTTCCTCTTGGTCTGCTCACAGACATTTGTGGTGAGGAAGTCGAACAGCCTGCAGAGGAAGGTCATATCCCTGCGCTTGGACGGTGACTCAGACACACCTGTCAAAGACTTTCCCATCAAAGAGAGCCAATACAGTAAGTATCAAGGGAATGTCTTTATTGATGTATTTCTTTTAGCAAAAGTCTAAAATTGAAATCTAATATCGAAGTTTAAAGCTGCACTATGTTAGTTGTCCCATTAGCAGCATCCAGTGGCTTCAGTTGTAGCGACAGCTATAGCTTTATCATTTTCAGACAATTGTGAACAATTGAGATTTGCCCACGGTGGTGGTGGCAATAAACCGATTTAGAGCAAAATAATCTGTGGATAGATTGAGTCGTAGATCGCCATGTTTAATGGACTAAATAGTTCCAGTAGAAAAGCTACTGTGCAGGTTTAAAATTAAATAACTATAAAAATGGGGATTTCCATAAGCATACTTTATTTGTTGTGGAAACAACAATGTACCTGAGAGTATTTTAGATGAACTTCCTTCAGAGGAGGGACTTTCCTGAATCTGATCATCAGTGTGTGAGAGTGTTTACACAAAGAACATGGTGTACCTGTGTGTTTGCATTCCTCTGGCTTTCTGTAACTGTAATTTTCTATATATATATACTAGCTTAAAAATGTGTGTGAAATGTGCAGAGACAGTTGCTAAATGGGTTCATGGAAGAAATTATATATGGCATATTTATTCACTTTTGGGAAATCTCACTTAGTCTATAAAGCATATGTAGTGATAACTGGGAAGTAAGCACTGTATGTGTTTGATTCCTGCCAAAATTCTAAATACAGTGGCAGGTTCCAGCATGTGCCTTGATTGAATGTTTTTGTATTGCATGATTTACTTCTAGTGTGTCACAATAGACCTGTTTATGTCAAGCACCTCATTTAATTTTCATTTGAACCCTCGTCATGAATGATGAGGAATTGGGATCCCACAACTAACAGACATTCGCTAAAGCCTTTGGTGTATTGTTTGAGGCAGCCGAGGCACGGTCAACAACAACTATCTATGTCTTTGTAGGCTATTACTACACAAAGCAGCGTTATTGTTTAGCTTGTTATTTAACCGGTTATTTCCTCTCTATCACATAAACATCTTTGTTTGGAACCTTGAAGTATCGGCTCCTTTGAAAGGAGACATGGCTGGTCTTGTTGCTCTGGCTGCAAGAACAGAGAGAATACAGTGAGAAGATTTAGAGTCTGCATAGTTAAAGAAGACCTATGTAGTTAGTAGTAGACTTGGACTAGTTAAATAGCTATAAGAGTTATGAATTAGAATAGTTACAGTTAAACTACCATGAGTTAGTTAGAATAGTAAGCATTAGAAGAGGTAGAGTTAGGCAATACAGCTCCAGTTGGAAATCAAGACACGAGCACAGCATTTTACTCACTGGCCCACTGACATTCCCCACATGTTATGATTCACCCCACTTTCCTTATTTCCTCTGGAGAATGGAAAATCCTTGTTCATTTCGTTCGCTCTCTACCCATTCACACCTTGTTTAACTCACACAATGATGTTGTCACCTTGAACCCCCATTTTATTGAGATTTTTTCTCTACTTTTCTACCAATGCCAGTGTAAATGCTCTCCCTTGTCTCATTCCCGGCAGAGATCTAGGTAAACTATAGCGTGGGGGGGAGCCATGCTACGCGCTGATCATACACACGCATGTTGTCAAAGTGTGCCAAGGGCTGATGGACAGCTTTTTGATGCACAGTGTGATCGTCATCTTTTGGTTGGAGAAGGGTAGCAAAGAGCCTTCGTTCATGAATGAACTATTTTAGCTTTGCTAGAGAAATGCTGCCAGTGATGTGTCCAACTCCCCTCCCGGTCCCGGTTGGTCTGTTAGTATTCCAGTCAATGCTGTTGAGGAATTCCACACAGCTTTGTAAATAACCCCCAGTCCTCCATACCGCTAATGGGAATGCATGTTGTTTAACAATCCTATAGCGGCTCATGCACCATGAATGGACAGCTTTACAACCTCATTAAGGCCTGTGGTTTCATTGCCCAGTAGCCCTGCGTTGTGGGGTATTGGATATGCTATGGAGGGATGTGATTGGGTAACACTTGTTATAATCACTATGTCCTCTCTCAGCTTTTTCCTTGGAGGGATCTGGGCTGAGCTTCGCAGATCTGTTCCGTCTGGTGGCGTTTTGCTGCATCAGCAGGTGAGATTCTCACATGCACGTGTTCACACACACACACACACTCACTCACACAGACACACTCTATAGACAACCCATTCATTTTGTCCTGAATTCCACCTTCTTCTTATGTATTAGATGTACTGGGGCTTACTTCAAACATTGGCCCTCTGTCAGTCACACAGTGATGCGTTCACTAGTAGTCCAGCCTCTAACCCCCCTTTACTATTTTCTCTGCACCGCGCTTATTTCCAGGGATGTGTTACCTTTTACACTGAAGTTACCAGAGGCCATCACCACAGCCAAGAGCCCCACAGAACTGGAGGAGGTGGCAAAGCTAGGAGCAGGTTTGATTCTTTTATATTTTCATGGGCACCATGACTTTGTTCAATGTCGTCCGTGGATGACAAAAGTTATGATGTGTTCTTGTCGGGGTGAAAAGTTGACGTTCTACTTTCTTTCAGCCCCATGTTTCGTAAAATGGCTTTCGTTAAGGCAATGAGGAATTACTCAAGGAAGCAATGGCTTCAGTGTCCTTACAAAAGCAGATATTAGCTATTTACTCAGGTACGCAGCATGTTGTGTATTAACTGCACCTTCAACAGCTATGAAAATGGTCTTATATTCTGTATATTGTACTTTGCCATTCTGTCCATAATCCAAACAATCAGTGCATGTCACGTCTCAAATGCAACTTCTTCTCGGTTTTCACATGAATGGTGTAATAGGAATAACATTCTCAAGGTTTTAAATAGATTGAATTGCAATAACAGTGCCATGTGAAGTCTGCCGTATTTTGTAAAGTCAGGAAAGATCCACCAAAACAACTTCCGAAGTGGCTGTCCTTCTCTCTGTCCACATCTGTTCTGCAGCCAAACCAAACCTTGTAGAACAGCCACATTCCAGAGCTAGCATGGCACGTAGCTGGCACGCCAAGGCCCTTCTCAGGCCCAGATCAGTGCTGCTCCGTCGGGCTTGAACGTTAAACAACTGCTGGGTGTGCCTGTGTTGACGTCTATCTTCACCTGAATGACAAGTTGGCAGTTAGGGCTACACTCGATATGTGCATTAAGCTAAAGATAACAAAGCAAAAACTTCTAAGAGCTAAAAATTCAAACGTCCAATTAAACCACACAGTTTACATAGTCAATTAACGTTGACCAAAGTTACTTGGCTGTTTGTCTTGTGTGTTGGAAAACATAAATTCTGTTAAGAGAATAAGAAGAGAGAATAGAATGCATAAGAGAACCACCTCTTTTTGCAAGTGTGCATTGGGTTCAAGGTTTGAAGGATATATGCTGTCCACAAATGAACCAATGATAATTTTGGCTCTCTAGATTATATTAATCATTTATAAAAGCACACTTCAACATGCACTGTGTAGTCATTAACTAGCATTGTAAGTTACTACAATGCTATTTACACTCTTAACTAATGGAAATAGTAAATAGATTGAACATTTTATTGTAAACATTTAAAGTCGCAATGTGTAAGATTGAGTCCCTAGTCTCAATCGTAGGGATGAGACTTTCAGAATAAAAAGAAACTCAATAACAGTGTTCTGTCCTCTCTAACTGGCTGTACAACTGTGTAACACAAACTGACTGTCTCAGTGTCACTTGCTGTGTGGGTGGCATGCATGACATGGATTTTGGGTGTGTCTATAATAAGATTAGACATGCCATGCAGGACAATAATGTGAACAAAGAGAGGTACGGGCTGGCCAGAATCTTTTATTTGTATAATCAGTTATAGTATGTGATTAAATTGATAACATTATTGAAATCACTATCGATACATTTTAACATCCAGGTCATTTTCAGCAAGTAGTTAGTTTAAATGTTTCATTACTTTAAATATTTGAGTTGGTAGCGTTCCTTCCTACCTTACCTTCTGTAGTTAATGGCATAATGAGGCTACTCACTACAGATCAAGCTAGTTATTTCAAACAGTCAAACATTATTTATTCAGCGGCCATTTCCAGTAACAAAGGGATCAGCATTCTGTAACTCAGATGACTCAGATGTACTCTTATTTACGTAGAAAGACGTCAGGCCTCTTATGTACTCAAAGGCTTTTGGGTTTTCTCCCCATTAAACAAAGCCTACCTATCTTCCATGGAAGGTGGTATAGGGCATATGCAGCCATATGCAGTGCGTCCCTAATACTGACCGTTGTTTTCGGCATTATAGGTGTGCTTTGATTGAACACTGCATAACACCCTTTACCAAATATTTGAAATACAGACTACAATAGTTATCTTGGGAAATACAATGGAAAAGTAGATAGCTGTGTGCCTATTTATCCACATCTAATCCACACATGAAATTACCTCTTCTTGTCGTCATATCTAATAATCAAAAGATGCTATTGATGATAGGCTAAGCTAATGCTATGTTAGCCTGATGCATGCAAGCTCGTCATTGTGATTTCCTGTGAATGCTAATGTCTCTCATTAATCACTCCTATAATCACTGTTGATACGGTATTCAAGGTATTAGAACTAATGTATTGCGGACATTCCATGAGCTATTTACCTTTCCCGAACTACATAGATGGAGAACAAACAGAGTAGAGTGGCTGCAAGACTATGGGCTGGCCTCGGCATGCATGTAGGTGTGTGCTCTGTACCTTTATCTGTATCAGCGTGTCTGTGTGGGGATTTGATAGCACCAACCCTAATTTCTGTTTGTCCCTGACACAAACTGGACTTCCCAGCACTATTGGCTCTCTGCTAGCAAAAAGCAGGAAGCCATCACCCCAGGACACCCATAGCCCCAGGTGCCATACCTGTTTGTGAATGTGTGTGTGTGTGTGTGTGTGTTTGTGTGTGCATGCCTGCCTGTGTGTTTGAGTACATGTGTCTGCATGTAGCCCATGAGTAGGAAGAGTGCATTTTGTGTTGAAGAGCTGTTCAGAGACCGGGAGGGCGGGAGAGAGTGATCGAGAAAGGGAGATATGGCAAGAGAGAGACGCAGAGAAAGAGAGGGAGAGAAAGAAAGAGGCGGGAACGCTGTGTTGACAGAACACCCACAGTGACACACACACTCAAAGTCTTACATGCATACAAACAGTTTAGAGCGAATGAGTCATAACACACTGAGCGAGCTGGAGAGAGGGGCAGAATCTCTGATTTCTTGTAACAAAGCACATGTAGTCTTCTTCTCCGGCTACGTTGGAGCCAAACTCTGTCTGAAGAACGTTTTCTGTATGTCACACAGCTCAGAGAAACACACCGTGAGTACCATCGCACACATCACGTCTCTCTGCGTTTTCATATCTAGTCATTTACTACTGTGTTGTTTGTGTCTGTCTGTCTTCTCAACAGTTTGCTTGCTGTTGACTCTTTTGTATGGTTTGTGGGTTGGCTTCTTCTGGTTCTTGATACAGGGGAACAGTTGTGCTTTTGTGTTTCTGAAGTCTGCGTGTTTGCTCTCTGGAAGTTCACTGTTGCTGCCCACCAGAAGCACATCCTTATCAGTGACTCTTTAAGAAGTCAAACAAACCATTTGGGTTTGTTGCAAATACTTGTCGTTAGATTTCCTGCTGCAATGGAGTTGACTCACATCTCATGGATTACTTATCAATGAAATCTACTGCCGGCAGTATCACTGTCATTAATTAACTACCTGTTGAATTTTACGACATGAAACATTTGATTATTATTTGCCTAAGTATAAGTACAGCATGCAATCATATGTATTTGATCCTTGTTGTTTATGTATTACATTGTATTTTTGTGTTTTTATAATGTATTAATTGTCTAGAATGTGGGTTTTTCAGACGCGGTTGACTTAAGTCAATGCCAAGCTTTGAGTCACATAAAGCCATGACTATAACACAGGTCTATGGCCACAATGTAGACATGTAAAAAATCTCCCTGGATATTGACCAGTTGTTTATATGATTGAACTCGCCACCTCATTTAAAGTTGCTGCATTCTAGCGTTATTCATCTCTTCTTGTTCTCCTTCCAGGCTTCTGGGACTCTGAGCTTTGCTTTGGAAAAAAGCGTGCTGCCTTCTGGTCCTCCCCGGCGACCACCCCCCCCGACAGACCGCCACCACCTGCCCAGACGCGGGTAACCTTGGAAACCAGCCCAGGTGCCCGTCCCCGGTTTCGAACGCGTAGCCCTTCGGAGCTGGAGTGTTGCCAGAGCAACGGCGCGCTCTGCTTCATCAACCCCCTCTTCACCAAGGTCCACCAGGCCCCCCTGCGCTTGGCGATCACCCCTGACACACCCGAACAAACCCCCAATAACCAGGTGAATGAGGAGGAGCCTGTTGCCGGTAGCGACAGTAGCAGCATCCAGGAAGCCAGTGACGATGGAGAGAGTCCCGGCCAAGTCTCTAGTGCGGAGCTCAGTGTGGTGAACGTTTTGAGGAGCTCTCACCAGACCTTGGTACCACAACCAGAGCAAGGCGCTAGAAGCACCGACCAATCACAGAGCAGCGCGATCGGCAGCATCTCCTGCTTACCTCCACCTCAACGACCCCCGCCTCCTCGCCAGCCCCAACGCCGGCCCGTTCCCCCCCCACTCATGAAAGAGTGCAGCATGCCGGAGAAGAACCTACGGGTAAAGGACCAGAAGGAGACGGGTGGCAGCTTCCTGCACCGGCTGAGCTCCTCCCTGAGCATCAGCACCTCCTCCTTCCCCTCCTTCTCCTCCTCCTTCTCCTCCTCCTTCTCCTCCTCCTCCCCCTCGCCACCCAAGAAGCTGATTATCAGCTCGCCCATCTCCATCCCGCGGCCCTCCCTGGTCTCCGTCTCCTCGTCTCCTCGCCGGGCGAAGGCCTCCCCCTCCACCAGCCAGGAGGATGCCACATGCCACCTGGCCATGGAGGAGCAGACCATACAGAAGGCCCTGAGCCGCTCCAAGATGATGCGGCAGAAGGCCACCACCCGCCATCAAGACGTCCTCGACGTCGTGGACAGCCCCGGCTCTCAGAGCTCCTCCGACGCCACGCCCCGAGAACGGGCGGAGGACTCACAGGGCGGCCGGGGGCCTGACGGCGGCGGCGGTGGCGGCAGCGGCGGACAGCGGCTGAGCGACATGAGCCTCTCCACGGACTCGTCGGAGCCCGACTCCCTAGATCTCTCCTTCTCGTCCTTTACCGCCTTGCACAACCCCAGCCCCCCCACCCAGGCTGACTTCGCCGCCCACCTGCCCCTGTCCCTCTCACCGGCCCTTCACCACCGCCGCCGCCACCACCACCACCACCACCACCACCACCACCACCAACCCGACAGCAGCATGGAGGAGGATGACGAGGACGAAGACGACGAAGAGGAGCAAGACTTCGGCGTGGGCCTGGAGAGCGACCCGGACACTGAGCACGAGCAGGACCAGGACCTGACGCTGGTGGCCCCGGGCCGTCACGGAGCCAAGCGGAGGGCCAGCGCTGGGGCCCTGGGCCTGCAGAGGGCGCTGCGGGGCCAGCTGCTCAAGATGAGCGGAGTGTTCAGGTTCCGCTCCCTCCGGACGCCGGAGAAGCGGGCGGTGCGGCGCGTGCTGGAGCTGTCCCGGGACAAGTCGTCGTACTTCGGCTGCCTGGTGCAGGACTACCTGAGCTACATGTGCGAGGGCGCGCAGGCCTGGCAGGGCCACGACTCGGGCCTGGAGCTGCTGCAGACGCTGCGGCAGTTCATGACCCAGATGAAGAGCTACCTGAGGCAGAGCTCGGAGCTGGAGCCGCCCATCGAGAGCCTCATCCCTGAAGACCAGATCGGTGAGCATCTCAGCCCTCTAAACCTTTCTTTGTTTATGGTGGAGCAGGGAACTCTGCTGTTGAGCTCTTGTAATTATGGCCCCCGTTGACGCAACATAAACAAAGTGCTCGTCAACTGTTATGACTTCATCTGCGATGGGGTTTTGTACTGCAATTACTACAGTCGGTGGTGTAGTGTCAATGTATTTAAAGAACTGCAATGTCCTCATCCTGACCTCTCCACCAGCGCAACCCGCCACTGTGTCGCCACTCGAGTGAATGCTGCTAGAAGATGGACGTATGGTTGGTATGAAGTACCTCGGTGACTTTAGATGGGGAAGGATGGCGGGCGATGAATAATGTGGAAGTGAAGCAGTGGAGTCAATTGTTTTTAATGCAGCAGTTTCACTTCTACGTTTTAATGATGAGCCTTGTGGAATACGTTCCTGTGGAAGCACGCATCCTTATGGCTGTGTGTCGGCGTGCACTTGTGTGTGTATGTGTGTGTGTGTGTGTGTGTGTGTGTGTGTGTGTGTGTGTGTGTTTGTGTGAGAGTGTGTGTGTGTGTGAGAGTGTGTGTGTGTGTGTGTGTGTTTGTGTGCATGTGTATGTGTGTGTGTGTGTGTGTGTGTGTGTGTGTGTGTGTGTGTGTGTGTGCAGTGCAAGTGTTTGCAGTCAACGTGCATGAACATGCGAGATGTACATGTTCAGACCAGAACATTGCTGATCAGACATTTGTTCGACATTTGTCAGCAAAGCCTCATGCAGGTGTGTTGGACAATGTAAGCCAAAAGCGAGTTTTACAAAACAGCCTTTCACTAAGGCTTCCCTTATTTCTGAACGCAGTTCTACATACGACTAGGAAATCAGACAAACACGGACACACACCCACACTTCCACACACACACACACACACACACACACACAGAGGAACACCTGACGGAAGCAATGAGGATTCCTCTTGACCAGCTAGGATCAGCGACAGTACACACACATAAACACACTCACACACAACACACCAAACAGAGGACAAAAGCCTGGTTTTTCCAGAGGATTTAGCCCGACACACAAACCTGTTTGCACACCTTCCGATCTGACAGCAGTTAGACCGGAATCTCGGTCGAACTGTAATTACCAAGAAATGATTCGACAACTGAATAGCTCTTTAATAACTTGATTATGTAAGGCACATTCAACACTACCCCTGTCATTTTGTAGCTTTTGCGCCGTAGTCTTGGTCTTAGTCACATGTCAGTACCCCACTGCTAACAAAGGGTAGTGGTGGCTCATATGCAAGAGCAGAAATAGTACGAGAACACTTCAGCGGAATAACAAGAAAATGGCACGCACATCTTGTATTTTGTCTCGTGTGTATGATGACTCAAGGCCTGGTGCCAGGAAGGATATTTCCATATGAAGAAGCATTGCTTCTTTCTTCATTGGGTTCCTGAGATATGTTGCGCAATGTTTTGTTTGTGCCAGTGCTGGTCTCACCCCCTCCCTTCCAGGAAGTGTTGAGTGTGTCTCAGTGTCCCCCAGTCCAACACAGATGTGTTTTTGCGGCTCACTGCCAAAGCAGTACAAGCTCTGTCTCAGTCAAGCCTACTTCCGTAGTTATCTTCTCCTGAAGGGGGTTCTGGTCGCGCTGCATGGGTCTCTCTCTCTCTCTCTCTCTCTCTCTCTCTCTCTCTCTCTCTCTCTCTCTCTCTCTCTCTCTCTCTCTCTCTCTCTCTCTCTCTCTCTCTCTCTCTCTCTCTCTCTCTCTCTCTCTCTCTCTCTCTCTCTCTCTCTCTCTCTCTCTCTCTCTCTCTCTCTCTCTCACACACACACACACTTGCCCTTCGGCTAGTCTCTTGTCCATATCCTCTCCTTTTATCTCTTAATGATTCTCAGTGTCTTCCTCTCTCAAACCCTTTTAACTGTCAACCTCTCTTGCTCTCTCTGCCTGTCATCGCATTCTTCTGTGTTGCTTTTCCTCAGCCTGAATCCAGAGAGAGAGGGGTCGGGGGGAGGGGTATGGAGAACAGGCTCCCTTGTATCTGACCACTACACAGACTGGCTCCATCTAAAGGGGGGGGGGGGGGGGGGGGGGGGGGGGAGCGAGTAGATAAACAGGAAGTCTTCAGTCTCTGTTTATCTGTCCAGGGAGCCAATGGCTTCACAGACAGGAGACATGGAAAGCACATATACATACCTTTATGTGGCACAGCTCACAGTTCCATCACACATTCAACAGGTGATACACTGTCAACATCATCAATCCCTTCTGATTCAGCAATTTGTGTCTGTAAGCCTTTTTTCTTTTTTCCATATATATATATATAGACATTAGCAGCAAGAAAGTATAAAAAGACAACAAAAAATAACCAAAGTGACTAAGGTAGATTCATGAGTGTATCTGTGAGGAATTTACAAGGTCATCACATCTCACCTGGAAGCAGCGGGAGTGGGTGGATGACAGCAGTTAGTGTGTGTGTGTAAATATATAATTGTAATTGTTAATCATGTAGTGGTGAGGAGGTGAAATGTTTATATCTGGCAGGAAGGACTCCACTTGATAGCACCAAGGGTTTTGCCGGTTAGAGAGAAGGTTTATCTGATGTCCTGTCTCCTCTGCATCCTCTTGTCTTCCTGTCCTGTTTTCGATAGGTCACAAAAACTCTCAACTTTGCCACAGCTAAACACTGTGCGAGAGAGAGCGCGTGTGTGTGTGTGTGTGCGTGCGTGTGTGTGAGAGAGACAGAGAAAAGAAAACCCACCAACACTGCTAGAGCCAGGTCGCATTTAACCTACTCGAAACACCTTGGTTCTTTTTGGAGCGGGCACAATGCAACACTTGTTAATTTAGCCATTGGCTGATGCTGAACCATCTACCTGTGGAAGATTTAAGGGTATCATTCAACCTCCGATGGTTTTGGATGCCGTCCGTCATTTTCAAAGAGATCCAAAGTATGCTGCCGTACAAAGGTCGACCGCAGTATCTATGTCAATAGGGTGTCTGAGAAAATATCCCCTTCAATTAAGTTTAACCAAGCTTACATATTAACCTTATCATCTTCATCATTATTATTATTATCTTGTATAAACAGTTTAATCTCTATCACTTCCTTGGTGACACACATAGAATACCAAGGCAGTCCGCAGAATTTGCATGGGGAAATTACAGGCAATGCAGTCTCACATTTGTAAACCAGAAATATGATTGGAGTAGTAGAATTCAAGATAATGTCTATCAAGATTTAAAGACCTGAGAGATGGAGATGACGTGAGCGTGATTCAGTTTCAGATTTCAGGATGCTGACTAAACCCAATTCAAGGACAGTCAGCAACACGCTCTCTCTCTCTCTCTCTCCTTTACTTTTCACACACGCACATACACACGCGCACACACACACACGCATGCAGGAACACATGCACACACAAGACGATGGTCCTTTTTCAGCAGCAATGCGGTTTGGCCTTGAGCTGGAATTTGTTAGTCATGCTGCACACGCACATCTAGTAAGACACAAAATGTCGACACACATCCTGCTGGGCTCTCTCCAACCCTCAACTCTGGCCATCAAGCTCTTAACTCGGAAAGAAGCGAGTCAGCGTGACCCTGTACCCAAAACGTCTAAAGTACAACACAGGGTCAGTCAGCCCTAGAATTCTTCTTATTTTGAAAAGCATGAAGCATAAAAAAAAGGACTCAGTCGTTCCTCCTGGAGAAGAAGTACGAGACACACTTGATCTCATAATCAACATACGGAAGAAACATCAGTTATTCAAAACGGTTCTGTCTCTGCCTCACAATGACATTCCCAGGCGCTTCGATCCAGCGCGACTTGCAAGCGAGGCCGAGAACAATCGAAGCACGCAATTATAATCGGTGTAGCTACAAAAGGTGCTGCGCAGCCGATTTCTCAAAATCATTTTCACAAAATACAAACAGGGCAGACTGTAAGAGTACGACATTTGAAATCACAATACGAGGTTGGTGTGTACGCTTCACATCGATTCATTTCGATACATTTTGTAACATCGTTCTTCTCCTCACCTCACCAGACCGAGTCCTGGAGAAGGCCATGCACAAGTGCGTGCTGAAGCCGCTGAAGGGCGCGGTGAGCGCGGCGTTGTGCGAGTTCCAGGTGCGCAGCGGGGCGTGGCAGGAGCTGAGGGAGAACCTGGCCCAGGCCAAGGCCCGGCTGCCCCAGGACATGGGGGTGCCGGACACGCCGCCCCCGGACCCCCTGGCCGTGGAGAAGATCCGGCAGAAGCTGCAGACGCTGTGTAAGATGTATTCGCCCGAGAAGAAGGTGACGGTGCTGCTCCGTGTCTGCAAGCTCATCTACGCCATCATGGAGGACAGCCCTGGTGAGACACATGCAGAATTGAAACGCAGAACAATAGGCGACAGTGACGACAGTTAATTGGGTTAACAAAATATATATCAAAAGTGTACTTGTGTGCACGTGTTTATCGTTTGTGTGAAACACGGTGCACGTCTGTTTGGGTAAAAGACAAAGGGGGATGCTTATGAGAATCGGGAATCAGTTAAAACATTTGAGTCTTAACCACATGTTAAGGTCCCGCCTAACCACCAAGGACTTGTCTCTCCTAGGGCGCATGTCTGGGGCGGATGAGTTCCTGCCCATGCTGACCTACGTGCTGGCCCAGTGTGACATGCCTCAGCTGGACAATGAGATCCAGTACATGATGGAGCTGCTGGATCCTTCTCAGCTCAATGGAGAAGGTACGCTAAAGTCAAGATGTATTATTTTGCACGCAAAGTCTAGCGGCACTCTTTGTTCAATCTTTGTAGAACCTTTTGTCCGTTTGAACAAAGAATTGGTACAATTTCTTGGCCGAAAAATTCATCAAGAAATGAAAAGAGAAAAATAAAGATGAAAAAAGGATGCAATTAAAATGGTCCACTGCTTGTCCACTTCCCTAGACTGGAGAATCCATGCAGCCCCACTTTGTTTACCCAGTACATCCACGAAGCTATAGTGCCCCCTAGTGGCAAGACATGGCAGTCGGTCGGCCTCTATCAAGCCTAGTTAGCTCAGCTCCCTCTAACCATGGTGTTGTGTGGCTCTCTCCAGGCGGGTATTACCTGACCAGCGCCTACGGAGCCATGTCCTTGATCCGGAACTTCCAGGAGGAGCAGGCGGCCCGGGTGCTGCGCACACGCGATACGCTCCGCCAGTGGCACCACCGCCGCACCACCCAGCGGTCTGCACCCTCCGTGGATGACTTCCAGGTACAGTTGATCTCATTTACATACAAACACACACCAACACACACACACACACACACTCACGCACACACACTCACTCACGCACACACGCACACGCACGCACACACACACACACACACACCTAGTGGACACCTGCTGTCCCAGCTCTCTCTGATATAGATACCATCCTGAAGTCCTAAAGTATAGATTTTTCAAGATGACATTGTAGTAACTGTAGTAACTGTACATAGAACGATTTTAGCCTTCTGTTATCTTAATACTCAGTGCATTGATTTAGGAATGGTCTATCCTGTTGTTTTACATATAATCCTTTCTTCGTGCTAATGTTCAATGAAATCAGCATCAATGACATCAAGTGCATTCATGAGTTTATTCAGTGTTGGCCATCAGACTTTGGCTGCTTGCAGTCACCGTTTGCAACGACGTGCTGATGGAGCACCTTGTTTTGCCTTCGACGCATGGTTGACCGCGTGTTGTCGTCCTCCAGAACTACCTGCGGGTGGCGCTAAAGTCGCTGGACAGCGGCTGCACGGCCAAGACGCTGGCGGTGTGCCCCTACGCCACGGCCGACGAGGTGTGCCAGCTGTGTGCCCAAAAGTTCAAGGTGTCCGGCCCGGAGAACTACGCCCTGTTCCTCATGACGGAGGGCAGCAGCCAGCAGCTGGCGCCCGACACCCACCCACAGAAGATCAAGGCGGAGCTCCACAGCCGGCCCCAGGCGCCGCCGTTCCACTTCGTGTACCGCCGCGTGGGGCCCCTCAAGGAGGACTCGTCGCCGCTCAACCTCAGTAGACTCCCCCTGACCTCTGACCCCGACCTGTGCGACCTGGATCTGGGCGTGGCCTCGTCCGACCCCGCCTCCTCCTCCTCCACCTGCAGCAGCCTGAGCCCCAGCCTGAGCCTCAGCCTGTTGCCGGGGCACCGCGACGTGACCTCCGTGTCCGTGTGATGCGTATCCGCGCGGGGTCGGGCAGAGCCGTGGGTTTTTAAGGGTCAACGAGGCTGGACTCGCTGAGCTAGGCCTACTTCTCCTTTCGGATCGCGCTCGTTGTCGCTAACGGTGCGCATCTCTCCCGCTGGCGGAGAGAGAGGGGGAAGGAAGTGAGACAGACACTGAGCCATCTTGCTTTGTCTTGGTTTTCTGGTTTCCACACCTCATGTTTTGTGACCCTCTGTGAGGTGTCACGCGAGAGCAGTGCTCACGCGGACGAACGCTCGACCTTGAAATGCCTCCGTGAACGCATGCGGGAAGGACACATGAACAGGGTTAACCCTGCTTGCACAGCCATGGTGACAGAGAGCGCTGGAAGGCTTGTGTCTGACCGTTAAAACCTGTTAACTACGGTGAAATGTTTCTCAACAACGACGATATTGTGGGTTGAATAACTTTATATACGTGATTTTAATTTGTAATTAACTTGCAGTTAATTGCAGTTGCTGGTAAACTGCCTGCGGTGTGTATTTGGGTTCTTTTAAAAGAGAAATAGCAATGATATTGGTGTCTGTCTATATTCTTGTTAGAATTTTTAGAAAGTGTAGAAAGTTATTTCTTTTATATAATGAATGTTATAATTGTACTGATTATCCTGGAGATATTACAGATATTAGCCTTTCGGCAATGATGGAAACTTCCAGTTTTTAAATGATACGTAACTAAATAAAACTGCCATGTTCTTATCTGTGCCTTCCTGGCATGGTCATGAAATACAGTACTACTGACAAATATGGCTCCTTTTTTTACAAGACTTAACATAGAAGTAGACTTTTATGCAATGGCAGTGTACACCTTCTAGCTGGTCTAAGGTTGCATGCAGTTACAGTAGCAAAATACTATTTATGCAGTACATGGCTCAATGGCAAATATAGAAAGGTTGAGAAGATATGTGAAAGATATGGAAAGTGCGTCGTACGCAGCAAAGGTGGTGAGGACAAAGTACTAAAATATGAGTTTAGTACATCAACACCTTTTTCAGTCTGATCATGTATATTTGATTGAAATATCATGTTGTCATGGATTTACTGGCTGTGTTGTGTACTATGATTTGATTGATCCGAAGGGTAATACAATCGGCACGGGAGTCCCATCTCTTGTAATACATTGAAAATGTTAACGGGAAAGGTAGGAATGCTGGGATTAGCAGGGGAATGGACATCGAGCGTAGAAACCGCATTGAGAAGGACAGCCAAGAGCCATTTAACAGCAAGGTCAGGGGTATTAAAACACTATGTATATCGACCTAGTAGTACACTTTTGGATTGTAATACGTACTAGGATATAATAACCTGATTTTGGAGAGGGTGGGGGATAACTCGAGTCTTCGTAGTCGTATTTAGTCTACTTTTACTGCAACGTAATAGTAGCTGTATGTACCTATGCAGTGATTGTTTCCACCCATGTCTGTTCTTTTAAAGAAGTGTCATAAAGGTCACAGGGCATGGCACCTTATCCCTCTGTATGCCACTTAATAAAAGTTGATTATGGAAAAACAGTGGCATGACTTTTTTGTTTGCTTCAAGTTACAAGTAGAGATATGTTGAGGACTATAAAATATGAATATATGTGAGATTTACATTACACTTTTCATGCTATAATTAGGCAGATGGTATCTTTACTAAGCTCTTTATCTTTACTACATTTCTTTGCTACTGAATACAATTCGTATGAGAAGAAAACAAAGGGAATGTTGCAAAGTCACTGCGATGCTCACTTGTGTTTATCCCCTTCACTGGCACACCTGGTGGTTGATTATTGCATGGAGAGTGTGGTGTGTAGGGGAATAGTTTCTACGCCAAAAAAAGGCAGTGCAAACAAGGGGAATACCTTAAGCAAAGCGCTTTATTAATGTTAAGGTAGCAAAATCCGTCCTAAAATGTCTCTAATATTTAAACACAAAAGTAAACCAATTCTGTCCAAAAAAGTTCCTTGTGCATGTAGGAATTACCACTCAAACAGAGAGCGGGAACCATATCACCTGCATTACATCATCATTCTCTGTACGTTGCTAAGCTATACCCGCGGGAGCATGCAGTCATCGAGGGTGTACAGTCCAAACAAATCCAGTGCCATCTTAACAGTCATTAGAATCTCACCTAAAAATGTAAAGTACATTATAGAGTTTTACCATAAATTATTTTATTATATTATCTATCTTCATGCGAGTAAACAAACGACAAAAGGGCATTACTGCTCTGGAAAGGGCTTACAAGGAGCAGACCTAGGATCTATGAAAATATATTCAAACAGATATACAGATTGAGACAAAAAATATAAATACATCTATACCTATTTTTTGTACATTTTTACATCAGTAATATCACCCATGTGAATATCACAAATTATATAGAAGTGTCTCACAACAAGACAACTCATTTTTGAAAAGGTGAATGTCTTGGCGACAGTTTAATCAGTTTAAAAATCATTGCACCGTAATTGTGTTCGTAAGCTTGTAACTTGGAAAAAATTGCAGCATAGAATGTGTTGAACCAAATCGATTAAGTAGCAGTTATACATTTGTGGGGCTTAAA
The DNA here is from genome assembly GCA_026745465.1 of Lota lota. Classification (NCBI taxonomy): domain Eukaryota; kingdom Metazoa; phylum Chordata; class Actinopteri; order Gadiformes; family Lotidae; genus Lota; species Lota lota. The sequence goes on from JACYXH010000802.1 coordinate 5,931,121, forward strand.
CAGTAGTGGTCACAAGAAATACAAATACTTATCTTGTTGCTTCAATGAATTCTCTTTTTTAACCTCCATTGTGGACAGAGAATATGTTCTTCCCTATGCAGTTTTGTGTATATTATAGAGACCATTGCTTAGTGTAAGCTTTGTAAACAGCTTGTCTAGATAGCAGTACCACCTGAGACTGAGCTAAAAGCTTAAGGGCCAAGGCTGGTGTTCAATTAGTAGGAGTACATTAGTTGATTTATTAGTACCATTATGTTTGGTATTATGAAACAACCATGAAAGGGTTATTTATGTCATGTGGCTGGTGGTCAAAAGATAACTTTAATGCTTGATGCTTACCAATGGTGGTTTTACACGTGCAGCTCATCAATGATTTGTGAATGCTGCTTGTGCAGTGTAGTTGTGTGAGTGACTCACAATTTTCACAAAAAGCTAATTTAGTGTTTTGTGTTTGAGATATGCAAGTAACAGTCCGGTTTTTATAGTGATTGGAAATTTCTCTACAAACATACCCCTACATAGAGGACAACACTATATTTGTATATGTATTAAGAGATCATATATTTTGAATATCGTTATTTTAAACTCTGCTGCTATAAATGTCATCTTTGAATGTTAAAGTGGCATATTTACACTTGCAAGCCTATAATTATTGCATTACAAATAATTTGAACACAATTAAACCCTGTTTCCCGGTAGCAGCACAGAGAAGTACTCTGACTGTAATAAATAAATACACATATATGTATATATATATGTATATATAAAAATAATAACAACAATGATTACTTTACATTTACATTCTAAAGACACATATTCCTTAGCAAAACAACAAATGACATTTTGTACTGTTGATTAATAAATAAAACATTGTACAAGAAGCAAATTAGATTTAGTCTGTTTTAACAACTTTTTCCCCTCAAAAATACAAAAACAAAGTGTGGTCCCTTTTTATTTTCAAGGACCTCATCAAGAATGAGGAAAAAACTTATATTTCCATCATAGCCGAAACTTTGACAGCAAAATAAAGATGTGTAGTGGTATGGTTAGCTTTGCCTGTAGATATATAATACATCAAAATCTGGTCATATATAGGGATGCTAAGTTCTTCCCTGGCTGGCATACCTTGACTCTAAGGTTGATGAAAAAGAATACTATTATATAACAACAATGCACAACTCTCAACATTCTAGAAGGAACACTGGTGAACCACACAAACCTACCATAGATTGACAACTTTTTACATTATAAATGACAGAATACAAATATGTCTGTTGATAAAAACAATCAACAAAGTTAACCCCAAACAATTTAAATCAATCAATCATGACTTCCATCAAAAAGAAAATTGAAGGGGAGAGTGCCAATGCTGAATTGTACATCCTTTCCTAATGCTAGCATGGTCTAACATAACTAACACTGCATATCGCATGACAGTAAACATGCAAATTCCTCTGTAAGATCACAGAAAAATCATAAAAGTAATGGGAAAAAAGTCCATCCTTCATAGCAAGCGATGATGCAACTTGCAAACAGCTGTTTTTGGATCAATTCCATCCCCATTCTGTGTCAGTTTCGCAAGTGGCTTTCAAAATAGAGAGATTGGGAGTCTGGTATAAACAGTGTTGATTTTTACAGTAGCCTCCAGGTGGCACCATGATGTTATGAACCATGTGGTGGCCAGTTCTTTATCGCCATGAAACATTTAACGGAGTTGTTTTCTTTTTCTTTTGCCATTTAAAAAAAGAAGAAAATAAGAAAGAATAACATAATGCTTCATCTTACAATCAGCATGATTTTAGGACCGTTAACAGAACAGGGACATGGTCACCACTCACAGCCATGCAAGGCCTACTCATCAGTGCAAAGCGAACCATTTCCTTTACAACCTATGCAAACATACTCCAGTAAACATTTATAATGTTGATTACATCTTTTTTCAAAAGAGAATTGTGCTTTTTTTTGTACACGGGTACGACAGATAAGTCTGGATGGATGTGTCTCTACTCTAAGGTTGACCCCCTGGATGGTGAATTGTCAACAGTTAAAAATCCACAAGTTGAGGTTTGAAGAAGAGGAATGTGTTTTGCTACGTGTAGAAATAATAATATATATATGTATATATATATACACATATATATACATAGGAATATTTACAGAGATATAGTGTATAGAAGTCTTTTAATATAAAACACACCTACCTACACACCTAAAACGTACCTACTGCTGTGATATAATTGAAGTACATCTAGGAAATAGGTGGATAATGCCCTGTATATCTGTGGCATGGGTTTCCTAAAAATGTAAATATTTTAGTCCAAAAAAAAAAGAAACGTAATATTGAACTCAGCTGTATTCCAGTCCGTGTTGAAGTTAATTCATCCAAAGATTGCTCTTAACCACATTTTAGTTGAACCCAAGTGGCGTATATTTGGTAATGTAACTTACACTCCCAGGTACTTTTATTTTGCATTCTGGCTTCACATTGTGGCCCCAGTTGTCTAAAGAATGTATATTTGACTGACCATAAGTATTCTTCCACGAATACCACAATACTATTAATCCTTACCCATGCAAATACAGTATCTTCAAGCCATGGCACAAAACAACCATTGCTTATATCATCCTTACTATTTTTCAATAACATTCCCAACTAGTTGGTTCTGGAGACTCAACAATACCTGCCCCATTTTTACAGAATTAGATTTCAGTCTAATTAATATTATGCATTGATTTTCAAAGTAAATACCTCCACTTGTAAGGAGTAGTGGACTGCTGTGTTGTACCACTGGACTGGATAAAGTTCAGTTGGGGATGTTCTGAGGTTCCCCATTTGCCTCTTTTCTGTAGAGTAAACAAACAGGAATATGCATACACACACACACGCAGCCTCATATTGTACGCGTCGAGAGCCCCCATGCACAGAACAAGCAGAAAGCAGGAAACCCAGTGTCTCATGAACATTGTGTCAAATACAAAGTATAATGTAATCAAAATGCTAATATTTCCTCTGGGGCCATCTCTGAGATTTTAAATACCGTCTCATTAGTGTGAATGGGACTGAAGTAAATTCCTGTTATTCAATGTTATTCAAACACCTCCACCACCACCATGTGTGCATGTGTGTGTGTGTGTGTGTGTGTCTGTGTGTCTATGTGCATTCCTGTGTGTGTGTGTGTGTGTCTGTGCATTCCTGTGTGTGTGTGTGTGTGTGTGTCTGTGCATTCCTGTGTGTGTGTGTGTGTGTGTGTCTCTGTGCATTCCTGTTTGTGTGTATGTGTGTGGCTCTCATTCGTCCCGGCAGGTGGGCAGGTTGACGAAGGTGAAGATGTTGTACTCGATGAGGCAGGAGAAGCAGACGAAGACGGAGTACAGCATGATGGAGATGATACCCAGGCGCCGGTCCAACTTCCAGTTGTTCAGGTGCACCCCCATAACCTGCACACACACACGCACGCACGCACGCACGCACACGCACACACACATTTTAATAGACAAACAGACGGAGACATACAGACAGAGCACACTGATGGACAGACCGTGAGACAGAGGGATATATGGACAGGCATGCAGACAAGTGACAAGGCACACAGACTTGCATATAGCACACAATGGTCTGCAGGCAGACAGACATACAGACGGACTGAACGACGGGCCGACCGATAGACACGCATACAGAGGACAAAGACAGAATGACGGACAGGTAGAGAAGTGCAGAAGCAGCGAGAAGAAGCACCGGTTTGTGTGAGTGACAGGTGGAAGGAAGCAGTGGGAGACAAGACGATAGGCATGGATGGAGAGAGAGGAATGGGGAGAGTGAGAGAGAAAGCACGAGCGAGAGGGAGCGATTGAGAGTGAGAAAGCGGGAGAGAGGAGAAAGAGAGAGATACAGCAAGAATGCTTGCGAGAGAGAGAGTGGGAGACCGCGAGATAGAAAGAGACAGAGAGAAAGACAGAGAGAGAGAGAGAGAGAGAGAGAGAGAGAGAGAGAGAGAGCTGTGTGAGGAGAAGGGACTCGGCGGTGGGGACTCCTGCTCATCCCAACAGACTTTAGGACGGGACACAGACGACTGCACGCTGCACACTCACCGTGATGAAGACCGAAGCCAACAGCAGGCCTACCGAGATGATCAGGCCCTTGCTGTTCAGCTTGATCTGCCACAGGATATGACATCATATCAAAGTACAATAGACAGATGTTAACCATCCACACATTGGCGGTGACACCCAGTCCCACCTCTCTGTCGCTGTCAACACTCACACAGCCCTACCGTCATCCCACCGAGCGCCGCAGATGCAAATAATTTCCCCGCATTCCTACACGTTCACTTTCTCCTCTTAATCCACTGGGCTGAAGGTCCTTACTGTGTCTCAGTACATACATGTGTACATACAGAGCGTATGTGTCTAGGGTGTGTGTGTTACTGGGCGCTCCGTGGGTTTTACTTCAAGGCAAAGCATGAACTGATGAAGAAGTTTCCCTTCCTTTAGTCAAACGTGCGTTCGGTATTTCACTATGTGCTTTTCAATGTGTTGTTATACCGAAATTGACTGTATACCATAGTAGTGATTCTCCTATAGACGAAGCAAACATATATTTCACCATTTCAGGTAGATAGTTCAAACATAGTTGCAGACATACATACAAGGTTGACTTCATGCCCACTCTGTGTTCCTTCTCAAGGTTTCTTCCATGCTAATTAAGGGAGTTTGTTCGGGCCCTTTGGGGGGCTAGGGTTAGGGGGGTGTCATAAATATATGGTCTGTTAAGCCCTTTGAGACTGTTAGTGTGATTAAGGGCTATACAAATAAAAATTGAATTTAACTTTTTAGTTTGTTTATACTGAACTGATCTTTACTTTCTTACTAAGAAAAAAGCCTGCACATCTAATCAAAGCATTAGCAGTCTAAGGGCCTGTTGCAGCATGTATGTATTACTACATGATTGCATTATCTTAACTTTCAGATGTTCAACTCCTAGTAAGAGCAGCGCAGGACCGCAGGATAAGAATATTAATGGATGTTTATTTATTTGTATTTATTTGTACTTAAATGGAACGCAAAGCATCCACATGGATTTCCTTGAGGCCGTCGTTGAGACACAACTGCAAGAGACCAACCTCAGCCCACTATCTTTCACAGGAATCGGAAAGTACTTTGGGCTAAAACGCAGTGGAGAGTGGTGTGTGTGTGTGTGTGTGTGTGTGTGTGTGTGTGTGTGTGAGAGTGTTTTTGCATGTGTGTGTGTGTGAGTGTTTTTGCATGTGTGTGTGTGTGTGTGTGTGTGTGTGTGTGTGTCTGTCAGACTTACGGATGAACCGTAGTTGATGGCCAGGGTCTTTAGAGCCCAGGGGAGGCCGAGCCCGACCAGAATGTCAAACACATTACTGCCGATAGAGTTGGACACGGCCATGTCCCCCATACCTGGACCCAGAGAGAGAGCCAGGTACACAGAGAGAGAGAGCCAGGTACACAGAGAGAGAGAGCCAGGTACACAGAGAGAGAGAGAGCCAGGTACAGAGAGAGAGAGAGCCAGGTACACAGAAAGACACAGAAACAATGAGAGAGAGAGAGAGAGAGAGAGAGAGAGAGAGAGAGAGAGAGAGAGAGAGAGAGAGAGAGAGAGAGAGAGAGAGAGCGCCATGTACACAGAAAGGCAGAGATAGAGAGAGAGAGAGAGAGAGAGAGAGAGAGAGAGAGAGAGAGAGAGAGAGAGAGAGAGAGAGAGACCATGTCAGACACCATGGAAAACCGACAGTCTTGAGAGAAGTGTGAGGTCGACCAAGTAAACAAGGAGATAGATGTACACTGGGAAGATTATTTTTTTTATGAAACAACTCCAGAATGAAAGCGGAGTTGACCGGTTAAAAGGATGGAGGTACCGGATCAGAGTTAAAGTGACAGTAACAGGAGTGAGACGAACCGTTAGAGAGGGCCGGGAGGAGGCGGTCCAATTGTCATGAAAAATGAAAGCAAAATAAATAAATACATGCTCGTGGGAGTCTCTCCAGAGCCCACGTAGACAGACAGCTAGACAGCCAGACAACCACTTGAACAGACATACAGCCATACAGACAGAGTCAAACACTTAAACAGACATACAGACAGACAGTCAACCACTGAGACAGACAGACAGATAAACAGACAGACAACCACTTAGACAGACATTGAGACAGCACCATGTTAAATACTTGATGAGGGGATCAAGAATGAAAAGCAGACCAAAATGCAGATGAATAGGAGGAAAAGACCTGACTGACTCTCTCCATCTTTTTTTAGGAGCCCACCAGAGAGACAGCAGAGGGGGGGGGGGGGGGGGGGGGCACACCACAGAGATGACAGGCCTCCTGTCCTCATCCCACCTCCTTTCTAGACTGTTGGGCTGATGCTTTCATTCTCCTTATTTGGCTTTGATAGAGCTCTTCCTATGTGCGTGTGTGTGTTTGTCTGCATATGTGTGTGCGTGCGTGTATATATATATATATATTAGTGTGTGTGTGTTTGTCTAAATGTGTGTGTGCAGCCCTCACCTTGTCGGGCTACTATGAGGCTAGCCATGCAGTCCGGAACACTGGTGCCGGCTGCCAGAAACGTGATGCCCATGATAACGTCAGGGATACCCAGCGTGAAGCCAATCACAGTCACCTGCCACAGAATATCGTTATTAGCCAATCAGAATCACCTGACAAACAGAACATTGTTATTAGCCAATCAGAATCACCTGACAAACAGAACATTGTTATTAGCCAATCAGAATCACCTGACAAACAGAACATTGTTATTAGTCAATCAGAGTCACCTGCCACACAGAACATAGTTGTTGGCTATTCACAGTCACTCGACATACAGAACTTAGTTTCTAACCAATCACAGTCACCTGACAAACAGAACCTCATTATTAGCCAATCACAGTCCCCTGACACACAGAACATCGTTATTAGCCACACAGCCAACTAACACACAGAATAGTGATAGCGGCCAATCAGTCACTAGACACACAGAACAGTGTTAGCAGCCAATCACAGTCATCAAATGCACAGATTAGCCAATCATGGTCTAACAGCATTAGTAGTCTCTTACTTTTTACCTGACACAGATTTTATAGCCTTATCCAGCAAACTTCAAAAGCATTGTTTATGTGAGCTCATGAACATCTACAACAAGTCAAAACTATTTACAAAAAACCTGATAATATAAACTGTATATCATAATGGCAGTTCGATTTTTCCATCTGGAATGTGCATCTCTCCACATCTCTATTTCTCCACGGGGACAGAATTACAGACACAATGCATTGTGGGCAATTTAATCACTCATCATTTCATGGTTCTTTAAATGTCAACTAGGAAGATCATTTTGAGGATTTATGTTTAATTTCATGGACCAATTCAACGGCTTAGGACCCATTGATCGTTTTGTGGAGCTTTGCACAGACAGTTTGATACAGGGCTGAGCATCTCCCCGCCTCAGACAGTATGGCGCATGAGAAGATACAGATACACACACACATACATACACTGTTATGGTTTTTGGTGCGCATCGATTATGCCCAGAGTCAAACAATGAAATAAGATATAACCCCAATTTAAATGGAGCTTCAGTTAAAATGTTTCTTTATGTTTCATGGCAGTCTATCGATCGGTTTCTCACTTTCTTACACACACACACACACACACACACACACACACACACACACACACAATCTCTCTCTCTCGCTCTATCTTTCTGTCAAACTGCCTATCTTTAACTCTCTGTCTTTCTCACTCTCTCACTTTGTATCTCTCACTCTATTTATCTCTCTATCTCTCTCATAACGTTATCCCTCACTAGCTATCTCCCACTATCTATCCATCCATCCATCCATCCACGTCTACCTGTTTTTTGATCAATCCAGCTATCCATCCCCACTCTCTTACTCTCCTCCCTCTATCTCCCCTCTCCAGCCCCCCCTCTCTCTCTCTCCCCTCTCACTCCCCCTCCATCTCTCTCTCTTCCCTCTCCCCCCTCACCCCCCCCCCTTCCCTCTCCCTCTCCCCTCCCCTCTCTCACTCCTTCCCTCTCTTTCCCCTCCCCTCTCTCCTCCCATCTCTCCTCCAGTGTGGGCGTGTCACTGCACTCACCATCCAGACCATGACGTAGGAGTAGCAGGCGATCCAGAGGGTGGAGGCGGTAAAGGACAGCATGAACCAGTTCTCCCAGCGCGGCGTGGAGCAGTTGGGCACCGTGAAGTACAGCACCAGGCACAAGGGCCAGGCCAGCAGCCACTTCACCTTGTTACACACACCGCCTGGACACACACACACACACACACACACAGATAAATCAAGCATATACGTACACACACACACACACACACACACACACACACACACACACACACACACACACACACACACACACACACACACACACACACACACACACACACACACATACTTTCTGGTTTCTTTGAATTTACAAAAGTCAAACAGCCAATTGTCATTGTAGAAAAACAACACCCATCATTTAATTGGACTCTCATTCCTGCTGGTTATAGCAGATAATCTTGCTATGAGGGATCTCAGGGGGCCTCAAATTGGACGATCTCCACCTCAACACTCGAGGTGGAGAGATTCAGATATGAGTTTCATGGTTGGTTTATTTTTATAATTTGTTTTTGTTTTTGATTGTTTGCGCTACCCCTTTTTGAAAAAGTAATAATCTCAGTAAGAACAAGAAAATATTTTTCTGCTTGTCCAATTACCTGGACACTGGAAAGGTACAAAGGGCCCCTCTCCATCTACTTCCTCCACCTCCTCTTCATCATTCTCGTTGTTTTCATTATCTTCGTTTTCAGTCTCGTTGCCGGCCTCCTGGTCGTCACGGCGACGGCCTGGGGCTCTGTCGGCATTGGCCCCGCCCACCCCGTTCTCCTGGCCACGCCTCCCTGTGGCTTTCCCCGCCGCGTCCGTCTCCCCGTTGGTGAATGTCCGCGCATTGATGAGCCGTTGCCGCTGGGTTGACATAAATTTCAAAAATCAACCACAAATCTTCGTCAAGTCAAGTCAAATGTATTTGTCTCCTCTCGCCCACATTGTGCCTTTAGCCAAACCCTGAGGGTTAAATGATTTGATGACCTGATTTGAGTGATATTCTAAAAACTGTTGGCTATTCTGTACAGGAAGTGGTGTGCATGGAGCTCGCCGATAAGCACAGCGAAAGTCAGCAGATATACGCATGATCGGTTGCTAAGCGACCACAATAATAGCGTTGGTTACTAGTGCGGATATCAAGCTTGTGATTTTGTATTATGTTTCAGTGGAAACTCAACTTATTTTTATGCTTTATTCATGAAGATACTGTGAGTTTAGACAGGAAGGTATGGGAGGACATGCAGCAAAGGACCACGGGCAGGAATCAAACCCAGGTCGCTGCCGTGAGGACTGAGTCTTAATGGGACGCGCTCTACCCTGTGAGCCAACGCGGCACCCCAGGAACTCAATTTCAACACCAAATGGTGCTGGTTGTCTGGCCAAAGTTATGATAATGTTGTGGATTTGTGTTTGTAAAAGAGAGCCAGCCAAAGTGAAGAGATGAGAATCATCCAAACAGTACGTTTTATTTCCATACACTGCGTATAACATCAGGGTTTATGCCATATTTGATTTTGAATCACATCGTTACAGCCCTACTGAACTTATAGCGCCACTGTTCTCCCCAGTAAACGATGCTGCTCCATATATCGAGGTCAGGACTGCATGACCTCCACTACTCCATACTGGAACTTGGGACTTTTGACTTGTGTAGTGTTGGAACGAACTTTGTTGAGATGTACTATCTCCGTTGAATTTAGAACATGCTTTGATGAATGTCTATCTCGTATGTCACTAAACACACCACCAATAAAAAACAAAAATCAACTAATCTTGTGTTCGGCTTCCTATAGCTACTCCAGTTGTTATTGTAGAAACCAGCTCATACCGCACTAGCAATATTTTGCAGCTCCTCAGCACTGCTTTGATTGCGTGGTTTGATCGCGCCCAGCCCCGCTTGCACGTCTCTTTGAGGCTTAAAGCATCTGCTAAATGACTAGGTATGAATGTAGTGTAACAGTGTGGGATGTGAGCCACCTCTGTGATGAGCATGCGGGAGGCCATGGTGAGGCGTGTCCGGGGGGAGAAGTGGCTGGTGATCATAATGCGCATGCCAGCCTCGGAGAAGGACAGCTGGTGGGGGTAGGCGGACAGCAGCTCGTCCACCATCAGCACAGACTGCTTCCTGTGGTGGTTGGCTGTGGGAGGAGGGCAGGGCGGACAGAAAGGTAGGCACATGCGCACATAGAGAGGAGCGCGCGCGCTCACACACACACACACACACACACACACACACACACACACACACACACACACACACACACACAGAGAACATATGGACACAAACGTGCAGATACACAAACATAAAGGCATTAATAAGAAAATTGTCAAGGCATATCATACCATATGATACTTAGACCACAAGGTTATATCCATCCATCTGCCATCTATTTATCTATCAATCTATCCATCCATCAAGCAATCTATCTTTAGCTCTCCATCCACCTCTCCCTCTCTCTATCTATCCATCTCTTTCTCTCTCGCTCTCTCTATGTCTCTGTCTCTCTACCTTTCTTCAGCAGCACGGCGGTAGCGTCACAGCTGTCCTCCAGCTCTGTGTTGCTGGCAGCTCCGTTCCTCAGGTTGGAGCTCTTGTTCCGCCTCTCCAGGAAGCGCACGATGTGGGAGTTCATTCTGCAACAGAACCCCCCAGCATCAACACATGTCTACGTTTAGCATCCAAACTCTCTTTTGTTGTTGCCTGTGACTACCAGAGGAATGCCGGGACTAGTTAAACGTCTCGAGCCCAAAGCACACCCCCGTGTTGGGACGGACGCAAAACAATGTTTGAGAATTTTCACGTCCAAAATAGGCTTGAGTCCTGTAGGAAAGCGAGCAAAAAACTGTGTGCTTTGCTTCATTAAAACACTATGATTCCATTCCTACTTTGGGTCGCACTGAGAATATTAAACCAAAATTCACAATTTCATTGTGGTTTGGGCTTCAGCATAAAAAAAAAGACCAAAGTGAGTGAAGTGTGCCTCATCCAGCTTGGCATACTCACTTCATTATCAATATGTAGACGAAATACATCAGAATCAGTGTAAGAGCTTCCCACCTGAAATAGACATGGTCACAGTTTAGCTACCATCTTTATAAGCACAGCATGAAGTCAGCAGGAGTGGCTTTCTGTTCCTGCTGAACAACAGCAATGAAATAAATACATATACAACTGATTTACTGATCTGACTTACCACACAACCTTTTCATCATATATAAACTGCAGAAAAAAATAAGAAGAAGACGATGGAAATAGTTAACCAGGTGGTTGAAACAGCTTGTACTAATAGCTTGTACTAATGTATTAATAGTAATTTCAATCATGCAGATTATGATTCATAAAGAAGATATTTAAAATAAATACAACTTTATTTTCCTGCACTCAAATCTGTTTACTTTATCACACTTTATTTGTGGTGTTGCTATGGTTCCATGCTTTGTTTGTTCAACCTCAGCTTTAGTCCCTTTGAATAATAGCTGAAGGACTAAATGCTATGATAATGTATCCATGTTTAATCCTTTAACACACTACCAGACCACTCCAGTCGGCCACTAAGTAACAAATACAGTAATCCTATATATGATGCATGAATACCATTACGAACGTTAGCTAATACATGAAAACCTATTGTTAGTGCACGTGACAGTGACATGGTCAGGAGCTGCTTACCACTATGAGGGCGGAGATGGAAAGTGTGTAGTATGTAGAGTCTCTGAGTAGAGGCCACCGAGTCAGTCGCACCACCTGGTAGAGAGACATACACACAGAGAGAAGATAACATGAGAGAGAGAGAGAGAGAGAGAGAGAGAGAGAGAGAGAGAGAGAGAGAGAGAGAACAAAGATATCACTGGATGGATGTGAGTCCATTTTTTTAATAAAGAGAGAACAAAATAAGTAAATGAAGAGAAAGACACAATGAAAGAGAACGAGAGAAAGAGTGACACAAAGAGAGACAGAGACAGAAAGAAAGAAAGAAAGAGAAGGAAGGAAAGGAAAGAAAGATAGATAAAGAGGTAGAGAGGACTAGTGAATTATTCCACCTATCTGTGCTGAGGGCAACATATAAACAGGTGCCGTGATGGCAGAGAAGAGGGTGGACAGACAGACAGATTCGTGGCATACCTGTCCGGCGAAGATCCCACACACGCCGATGATGCAGAGGATGTTGAAGACAGCTGAACCCACGATGGTGCCCACGCCCACGTCCCCTTTCGTGATGAACACCCCTGTACACACAACGATCCACATCAGATGAACAGGGAACACTTCCCACTGAAATAAGATGATTACATGAGTTGGAGTTAAGGAGGTGCATTTAAAGTGGTTCATCTAAGGAAGCAAATCCAAGGTGGTTCATTTAAGGTGGAAAAATATTTCAGAATTCTATAATATAGAATATCTATATAACAGTTATTTGGCAGAAGATAATACAGTATTAAAGGGGTACGGTGAGGCTAGCTATTTTCTAATACAAGAGAGTACTGATTCATCAGCAGTCTGCAACATCAACATCAAAAGTTGGACCGTTGACGTCATTGGTCCGGGATTAAGCTCTCCATTGGTCTGATTTGGATAAAGAATGTACAGGAACGGAGTTGATGTTGAATGCCGCAATGTTTTACAAAAATATTACGATATGTACTGTATATATAACGAGTACTCTCTCCTGTTAGAACATAGATGTTGAAAATCGATTGAGCAGGCCAACCATATTATTAACACTGTCCTCAAAGTGTACCTAATCAAAAAGCACTAACTGAACTGGTGTCTAATGATTGTGTGGTTTAACACATTTTAACCTGTTAAATTGACTCATTTTATCTTAAAATATCATGAGTCACTTATCGGTGAATGGGTTACATTAACTGCTCATTTGGTTTGGAGAAACTATATATGCAAAGTTTCGATGGGTGAGTCTGTATGTCACATATCAACCAGGATCTGTTGTTCTATTTGATTCACATTTTATAGCATCATCTGAGTTATGTTAGAAGAAATTAAGATTTGTGGCAATCGCCACAAACACTTTACATTACAACAGAGCCGTCATATTTTCATTAAGCTAACCCCAAAATGCTTTAATGGCGATGTCATGATACAAGGACAGCTGTCCATATTGAGACTGATATTTTGTGTGAATTAGTCTTTTGCTTTTATTTTCATGTTCACATTTAGAGGATTTAAATATAGTGGGAGGCTTATGAATCTGTAATATAAAGGACAGCTGGTCACGACCAATGACCACTGATAAGGTTAAAGCACCACTTTAGCCAAATACTAAATACTAAAATACTATTTGATGTGTTATGTTACACATAAATGGATATGCCATGTATTTTAATCATGCTATCTTTTATTTTGAAACTTTTAAAATAACTACTGGATTTAGTTAAAGTTTAGTTAGTTTAGTTAAGTTAAAGCACAATGCGTCTTGGTGGCTTAGGATACTGGTGCATGACTGTGTGTGTGTGTGCTAAAGTGTATTTGTAAACAATATGTATCATATTCAAAGAATGATACGGTACGACAAGCCAATATCTGTTTTCATACCTGGAAGAAGCAGGTTGATCATGGATATTTATAATCCATCTGATCTTTATCCAATTCGTTTTGCTACACTTATCAATTGCAGTTGTATGTGATTGCTTTTAGTTATTAAACACTAACTCTAAATCCCCATGTCACCTATATCTGATGTGCTTCTGGCTAGGTTGATTAAGTTATTGATGGACTGCATTCCCAAAGCACCATGTAGTGTATGTATTGACAGGTATAAAACCTGTCAATCTATTGATATGTGAACTTAAGAATTGTTTTGATCATGTTATGAATGTACGAATATGAATGAACCTATGAGTCCCACTTCCTCTAGTCTGTCATGTAGATAAGCGTGTTTATTATAATATAACACCAGACAGGGAGATAGATGAGAGATTCAATACATTCTCAACCCCAAGGGCTTCTAAAATAAACTCCTGACTGAAACACAAGTAGCTATCATTAAGTATATTCTTCAAATCCTATCATATGCAGTTTGACTCAAATGCCTATATATAATTAGATAATGACAAACGCTAATATATAATGACAAAGATGAAAATAAAGTATGTAAATGTAGCCCTGATTCCCACTGAAGCTCTTTTAGGATTTTCTCAACTACATTGAATGATTTGGCTAGGGAGGAGAGGGACTCCCAGCCAAAAGGTTACTGGGTTCAATCCCCATACCCGCAGCCTACCTGTACTGCATGCAGGTTTTCTAGCAAAGGCTTATTTGCGAACACTGTCGCTGTTTAGGCTTTTCCGCATAAAAAAGCACATAAAATGATCATTCCTATTTAAATTCATATTATATAAAATAGTTGAGAACAGTTATTGGATAAAAGCTGTTAAATCATATATATATATATATTGGATAATTGGAACATAAAATGCTGCACCACTGAGTTTCACAAAAAGTCTTCAGAACACGAGGTTATTAGATGGAGACTCATTGGTCCCATCAATCATTTTAAGGAGCAATTACTAGATAGCTTGTGGCGAGCCAGAGGATTGCTGGGATTGGTGTGTGTGTGTGTGTGTCTCACCGATGACAGAGGTGAAGAGTTCAGGAGCTGAACTTCCTGCTGCCATGAAGGTCGCCCCGGCCACGTCCTCGCTCAGATTCAGACGCTGAGAAAGAAAGAACGAGGGAGGGAAAACAGAAAGAAAGAAAGAAAGAAAGAGAGATAGAGTGAGGAAGAAAGAAAGAGAGAGATATCGAAAGACAGACACAGAAACAGACCATCAAAGGAAGGGAAGAAGAGTAAAATAGAAGAAAGAAAAGTCTTTAAGAAACAGTTCTAATAAAAATGAGGCGGTGGAGTCACAGTATCAGCATTGAGCCCATCATGGAACCACCAAGGGTCTGGTCCTCACCTCACAGAGCTTCTCCAGGGAGGGCACAAAGTAGTCATCACACACCAAGGCCAGGGCGTAGAACATGTACATAGCCTGCAGGGAGACCAGGCACAATCCTCAGGCGACACGCCACATACATACATACATACTACATGCCCAGATGGGATACGTGAGATAAAATACACGCTCTAAAAACGGTTCCAGAAAGCTGGATTTTACATGTTGGTTTTAAATGATCTAGACAATCCTTTTTGCTGTGTACAAATATTGGCGTGCATCCAGCTTGGTTACCATGGCGATATATATAGCGTTCTGAACCTAAATAATGAATGGGCCGACCGGTTGATACTGTATCCTGCTTTAAAGGGAACTCAGATGTTCTTCCGCCCATGGTACAGACTCTACAAAGCTCTGTCTTGATCAGAAAGGGCTCACAGGGCAACGATCCGGGCCTATGTGAGCACCTCACGCATGAATGATGAATCATATCGAGAACAGTATCACGAACAGTTCATTATTACATGGAGACATGTTTCTCTATTGTGTGGAGTACAGAAGACAATGTTGTGGACGAGAGCCCTGATAGAAAACATGTTCCTCTTTTTCCTACTTTGGGAAATGGACGAGCTAATTTGCATAGGACGACTCATTGGATCTGTGAGTGTGTGCATGTGTTTACCATTCATCTAGATCGGTGTGCAAGGGGGGGGGGGGGGGGGGGGCTATCGTTGCCATGGCGATATTCCTTTTCAGTGATTATAGGCTTGCGCGTGCCGTTCGGAGAAAGTGCAAGTCTCCTCGTGTCACATGAAAGCCTACGCCCAGCAGCTGCTACCGCACACTTCCCTGTTGACGTGTCGCTAACATGTCTGCAGGTGTGCCTAAGTGTGTGTACACGTGTATTATTATGACTGTATGTTTGTTCCACTGGGTGTATCTGTGGGTTGTGTGCGAGGTGTGTGAGTGTATATGTGTGTGTGCTGTTCTATTTTTTATGTGTGTGTATGTTTGTGTAAGTGTGTGTGTGAGAGTGTGTATGTACATGTGTTTGTATTCTCAGGTCTTTTTGAATGGATGTGTGTATGCATTTATGTGTACAATTGCATGTGTAGAAGCAAGATTAGTGTGAGCGCCTGTGTGTGTTTGTGTGTGTGTGTGTGTGTGTGTGTGTGTGACAGTTATATGAAGGCTACTCACACACAGGACATGCAGGCCCACTGCTCCATCCACGCGCTCCTGGTTGGTGAAGAAGTCCCGGGGGAACTCATGGATCGCTGGTCAGGGAGGAAATATACATAACGTCTTAGCAGAGGAGAGACCGGTGGCCTTTCAAAACGGTGCTAATCAAAATCGGTCACTTTTACAAATCCTGCTGCACCTCTGGTGTCACAGTGGCATACTGACACAACCCACAGCTTCCAGTTGCGTGGTAGCGCCTCTATTTTTCTTTAACTCATTACTTTGTCTTTCCTTTTTTTTTTTTTTTTTTTTTTTTTCTCTTTTCCACTATTCTTAAAACCACACAATGACAAGGTCAAGTGTAATATGGGCTTAAATTAAACCATGGAAAAACTGGGTTATCTGTGCCTGTGCGAAACTAAGCAGCAGTTTAGTTTGTCACACTGTTTGGTTTGAAAAATAACACTTAACCCTTAACAAAGAAGCAGGTCTATCTACAATAACAGCCAGTCCACCTTATGGCCAATATGGATCCTGTAACGCTGACCAATGTATGTGGAGGAGGGACAACAGAGACCGTGGGAGATTCTAATCCTCAGAACCGTTTTAAATGCGACTCTATATAAAGCCGATTTTACTTGACATTCTTTTGGTCCATCAAATGAAAATGGACTTGACGGATGCATTGCTTTGACGTGTGTCTTTCTTTCTCTCCCTCCCGTGTTTCAAGGCCAAATGTAACTGACAGCATCAATCTCTCCTGACCTGCAGTGGGGCTCCATCACAATATGACACATATTCACAGCAGTCACGTGCATGCAGCGCCCACACGCGCTCTCACATACGCACACGCACATGCAGTGTGTTCAAAATCCAACCGATAATTGGCAGCAAATTTTCTGTGGCTGTATGTTTGATATCCACACCTGTTTTTGGTGTATTTGTATATCACTGTGTGAGTGTGTGTGCAAGTATATCTTTTTTTGTGCGTTTGCATGTGAGTCTTCTTGTGTGTGTGTGTGTGTGTGGGCACATGGGCGCATACATTCATGCGACGGGGGCTTTTTGCGTAACGTGGACCACCACAATGCGCAATGACATTCTCTGAGCCATCAACAGCCCAGAGCCCCAGTGAGTCAGCTGGCCTCAGTCTCAGCCTGGACATCAGCCTGCCCTGCTGGCCCACACACACACACACACACACACACACACACACACACAGTAATACACACACACACACACACACACACACAGTAATACACACACACACACACACACACACACACAGTAATACACACACACACACACACACATAGTAATACACACACACACACACACACACACACACACACACACAGAGTAATACACACACACACAGTAACACACACACACACACACACACACACACACACACACACATACACACACACACAGTAATACACACACATGCACACACAGTAATATACACACACACACAGTAACACACACACACACACACGTCATAACATCCCAAAGCAGCAACACACCCCAACACACCACAAAACACAACACCACAAACAGCATCACACCACAACACATCACAACGTACACACAGTAACCCATAGTAACACACCGCAACAACACAGCAACGCACTACAGGATATCACACCCAACACCCAACAATGCACCATGACATCCAACAACAGCATGCAAAAACACAAGAACGCAACACACACACCCACACACAGTAACATCCCACAGTAACCCAAAGCATCACACACATCGCGACACACTGCGTGGAGCACTCATGCAAACCGACAGGACAGCAAAGAGACGAGAGGCATAGTGGGGGAGGGGGGGGGGGGTAGGTATAGAGAGGAAGAGAGAGGTAGAGAGGACGAGAGGGCAGACAAGAGAAATTAACTTCATTTGATCTGTATTTTAGTTTATTTGTACTTTGTTAAGAAAGGTGCTATTCAAATAAAGTGTGTTACTATATTGTTATTATTATTATTATTATTATTATTATGAGCAAGGTGAAATACTGAGCGATTTAGGAGCAGTTGATGGACGGGTAGTTTTGTTTAAAAAGTATGAGTTGAGAAAGTGTGTTTAAGTAACACCCATCCATCCATCCATCCATCCATCCATCCATCTATCCATCCATATAATGCATCTACATATTTACGCATGTACTCATGTATGTACATACATACACTCAAACATGCACACACATGGACACCGACTTCCTCAGTGTACAAAGCAGAAACGGGGAATCCCAGTGCCTGCTGCTAAACACAAAACATACATTTGTGAAGACATAAGACACGCACACACGCACACACAGACACACAGACACACACAGACACACACAGACACACTGCTACAACCAACAACAGACCTCAAGCAGTCATGAGAGCCAGGGCGCTTGGCAGACTGCAGGGCCGGAGCGGCCCCTGTGAAGCAGCGTTTCTGCAGCTTCAATTCACTTCACCGATTAGTGGCTCAGAGCTGGCCAATATACACTGGGGCATGGGCCAACTCTATCTCCACCAAAAACCTGTGTGTGTTGAGTGTGTGTGTGTGTGTGTGTGTGTGTGTGTTTGTTTATGTGTGACTTAGAGATAGAGAGACAAATAGTGGGAGAGTGAGAGAGCGAGAGACATGGAGAAAGAGAGTCATTTTCAAGCTCTGTAAAATGGATAGCCGTTAAGGACACACAAACACACACACAAACACACAGACTTTTCAAGGAAAGCCCACATCGTTTCGGCTGTGGTGAAATAGTGCTGGCATGGTTCTGTCCCAGCAAGTGTTTCCTATGCCCATGGAGCGTAGTTTGGAAAGGGAGGTTGCCAGAGCTTGGCTCTTTTAAATGTGACCTATTTTCCCCTGTTTCACCTGGGAACAGATTTGCTCTTTGGAGAAGAAGTAACACGCACGCACGCACACATGCACGCACACACGCACGCACACATGCACGCACACACATATATATACACACACACACACACATGGTTTACAAATGAATTCCAGCGGTGTCTGAAGGTGGTTGTCATTAAAGTAGTTACAGCATGCTGCGTTTTGTTTTGTCCAGAGCCAGGCCCATGATTACTAACAATTACCCATCAGGGTAAACAATTAGCCACACAACAACAACTACACAGCAACACACACACACACACACACACATATATATATATATATATATATATATATATATATATATATATATATATATATATAACATGTTAACAATAACATGTTAACAACACCTTATATACCATGACATGTAACATGTTGATTTTCTGCTCTCTGCTGTCCCTGAGCAAGGCACCAGAACCTTAGCAGGTTTCTGATGAGCTGGTTGCAGCTTGCTTGGGTGACTGCATCGTCGGCCATACATACGTGTTGTGAGTGGTTGATAGGGAAGGGTGCTGATTGCAGAATGCTTTGGGTGGGTGTCGTGATGGATACTGTATACTCTATAGTACAGCAGTGTCATATCTTAGAGACCCGTTGTCTGAATCACACGGCCAAGCTGTTTTAAAACGCCTATAGTTATAATGTGTTGGCTTGAAGAGTGTCAAACCCATCAGCCCATTCAGGTCTGAGGCCCTGCTACACAGGAGGATACCCTGTATATGTTACGTATTGATCCTGTATATCCGAAAAACAAACAAACACACACACACACACACACACACACACACACACACACACACACACACACACACACAAATACAGTCAACGGGTCGATTGCCTGGAGCTGATCCTGAGGTTGTACTGCCGTCCTTCTCTCATGTGTCATGTTTGATTCGTCCAGATTGATTTCTGATGGACAGCTTGTCAATCTCAGATCACAAATACAATAAGACCACCACCCTGTGATTTGCCACCCCCCCCTCAATATATTTCCTTCCACGGCTTGCTTACGTAAGCGATTATATAAGACCTGCATGTCTTCAATAAAGCGAAGATGAGAGAGAGAGAGAGAGAGAGCGAGAGAGCTCTTGGTCGAGCTATGTAGGAAATAGAGAAATGGAGAGAAAGAGGGAATCCTTCCAATCCTATACATCATTAAGGGGATCTCTCAAGGCTTCTGGGTTTTAAGAGCAGCAAAAAAGACGCTGTGCTGCACAGATGGCTTCCCTACATCTACACCACTGGATAAGCCTCTCTCTCTCTCTCTCTCTCTCTCTCTCTCTCTCTCTCTCTCTCTCTCTCTCTCTCTCTCTCTCTCTCTCTCTCTCTCTCTCTCTCTCTCTCTCTCTCTCTCTCTCTCTCTCTCTCTCTCTCTCTCTCTCTCTCTCTCTCTCTCTCTCTCTCTCTCTCTCTCTCTCTCACACACACACAGAGATGTATATAAAGGGGATGGGTGTGAAGAACAGGTTGGTGCCATTGTTAGATGGAAACACTGACCATTATGAAGCAGGATTGGGTTTAGAATACACACACACGCACACATGTAGAGTCACACGTGGAAATGCACACACAAACACACATTGGAGATATGGGTCATGAGAACCAGGAAAAGATCACACATATTACACACCAAAATAATGTGTCTTTCACTATCTATTACACAAACACACATTGTGGTATACACATCAAAACACACATCAGCCACATGACATTGCCATAGCATGGCAGCAGATCTGTAAACCATGAGGTAATCCTTTCTTTAATGCCTCTGGAGGTGTACTGAGAGAAGTCTGCCCCCCCCCCTTCCCATCCCCGACCTCCGACCCTTCTTATAGAACTCTGACAATGCCATTAATGGCTTTCAGCGCTTTTAACCCATGTATGTGCTGTATAGTGCTATGAGTTTAGCAGCTTAGGGGTAGGGTGCTGGAGGAGGAGGGGACTTCTGGCATTGAGCAAAAGGCTAAGATTTAAGTGGAGTTGGAAATGTTCGACCTTGTGGCCTTGTGTCTGTTACTGGTAAAAAAGAACACCGGGAATAAAAAAACATGCACGTGCACACACACCCACACACAAACATTAAACAGACGCACACACACTAACCACGGACAGACAGACAGACCTACTACTGACACACACAGAAACATAGAAAATGCACATCAATATTAAACACACATACACGCAGACAGACACACAGACACACACATATACTACACACACACACACACACACCCAAATGCACACGCATGCACAAACATACACATACACGCGCACACGCACGCACTCCAATGACAGCATGTGTTTGCATTTATTTGTCTGCCACAGTTTAAATGAGAGTGGGTGGTATTACCTAAGACGTGGGATAACACACAGAAAAACAACCAACACACACATACCCACACACAAGCACACACATACTCAAAAAAACACACACCAACAAACCTAAACAACCAGGAGTTTGATTTTCCACTGAGTTTTTTCCTGCTTTCATCCAGATTTCACACGTTTTCACCCTGTTTTCAGTCAATGTTCTATCCCTCCACATGATCCCTCGTTATGTGCATGTTGTTTGTTTGTAAAGGTCTGCAGGACTTACTAACTGATGTAACTGCTCAGGGTCAAGAAAAAAAGATCACAACTTCCTGTTTCATCTCCGCGTAAGCCATCACAATGCAAAACGCTTGGCACAGAAAATTTAAAAATGGAGGACGAGGATGAGAAGAAAACAACATGAATACACAATGACATTTCCTAGAAAATGTCCCGGAAATTGTTGTAATGGTGAGTTAACTAAGGTTACAAAGGCGCAAACAATATAATATGGGCATTAAGACATTACATGTCAACCATTTTGCCAGACTGCCAAATATTTGGCTTGCTGGAAAGACTGTGTGTGATAATGCTAATATGGATTATCTATATTATCCAACTATATTGGCTCTATCATAAATCCAATGTAACTTTGCCTCCCATTACCTGATGCTCAATAGCTGCAACTATAGGGCTGGATTTAAAAAAATGATTATCCATTCCAAATCATTCATTATTTGAATGATCCGATGTTGATTCATAAAATACCAAGATCAATCTTTTAATATATGCCTTTTCCCTTGGATGTTCGAGTTCCTTTAACAATTAACTGCATTAGTTCTCTGAGAATATCTTTTTCATATGCAAGCAAATTTGGTATTGTAACTGAAATATCCCTAACTGAATTGATATTGAATCGAATCGCATCAGAAATCAAATCTTATCGGGACCTTGTGAACCGGAATCGAATAGATTCTGATCCAGTACAGTCTCTCTATCTCTCTCTCTCTCTCTCTCTGCAACAGTACAGTCTCTCTCCCTCTGGTGGGGTGAATGAGTGTCTGTGATGACATGTATCAGAGCAGTAGTGGTGGAGGCGGTGGTGACCTGGTGACACTCGCACTTCCCCGGAGGACAACGACATCTCTCCATCGATCAGCCTCCTCCTCACAGTGACAACAAGGTCACCGCGGCGATGAGCTCTTAACAAGCCGCCGCCACCCACCACACACACACACACACACACACACACACCCAATCTAGCCGCTAGGAATACACTCTCCTTCCTCGCTCCCTCTCGCACACTCACTCTCATGTACTCTCTCGTAATCTCTTGCTCTCTCTCTTTGCACTCACTTTCTCAGTCTTGAACTTTCTCTCTCTCACTCTATTGCACTCTCTCACACTTTCTATCTCACTCTCTTGCTCTATTGTTCACCTTCAACAGATTGGGTCTCAGGAGAGAGGGAAATGTTCCTGTTTCCCGCTACAGGAGATCATGCACACTGGGGGAGATGGGGGGGGGGGGGGGGGGGAGATAGAGAGAGAGAGAGAGAGAGAGAGAGAGAGAGAGAGAGAGAGAGAGAGAGAGAGAGAGAGAGAGAGAGAGAGAGAGAGAGAGAGAGAGAGAGAGAGTGAGTGAGAGTGAGAGTGAGAGATCAAATAAATCCTGCAGCACAAAGAGAGAGGAAGGGGAGAAGGAGTGTGCGCTGAAAAAAGAGAGGAGAGATAGAGTGCTCCATTTAGATTCTGAGTCCGTAAAAGCATGTCCCCATTCCCAGTCTTTTTTTCCGGGGGGGTAAAGACCACTTTATTTTTGGTCCAAAGATGTGCATGTGCAGTTTTGTCATGCATGCGTCGGTGCGTTGGTGTGTGTGTCTGGTCCCCGTGCAAAAGGGCACATGGTAATGCTGGCATTTAATCAGTGAGCCCTGGCAAATGTGGGCAGTGTGACCTGTGGTGACCTGGGACACGGACGGACACAGAATTAGCAGGTGCAGGGACCCTCCCTGCAACCCCCATCCACCACCACCACCACCACTACCACCACCCAATCAGATAGCCACAAAGAGGCTCAGACTTGGGAATCGGAGAATCTGCGCATCAATGTTATTTGATCGTACGTCCCTACTGTTGCACGAACCATTTCAGCACAAAAACCCTGAACCAAACTGAAAAAAGCAACACCAAGCAAATCGCTGTATCGCTCCCAAAAGAAAGGCTAAATGCATACATATTTCAACACAGTGTTCAAAGAAGTAAAATAAGGATTTACGTTCATCTGTTATTGCAGTTAGGTCTTTCTTCCTCACAAAGAGAGAGAATTAGCCTCATTATATTCAATGATAGGAGCGGTATTGCTGTAAATGTGATCGTTTTTGACAGCCCTTGTTCCAAATGTGACACATTAGCGATATCATTAACAGGCTGCCTCCAGGGTGTGATAAACACTGTTCACATACTGCAGTTATTTTAACTGCAGCTCCAACAACGCAGTGTGTGGACTGTGTTATGTCTCCTTGGGAACAACGTTGAGGGGGAATAGAACAGATATTTTATTGATTTTAAATTGAAAAACATCACAACAAAACAAATATCATAGGGCTTCATTTGAGTCTTAAATTGGGGCTAGGCAATATGGCCATAATATGTCATTTCAGTTACTTTCACAGTTTAAAGTATATTCATATATTTAACAGTATTTTGATAATGGCATACACTTTAAATGTGTACAACACATGAAAAAGTCCTTATTTTCTTCTTTTTTAAGACACAGTAGTAGAGAGACAATAGTCTTTGTAGCACATCCCGTCTGGGATTTTGGGAACTAAAATCCCTGACACAATCCACCCACACACTCTCTCTCTAGTCCTGTCTGTCAAGGAGAGGAAAAGAGACAGGCTCCCCTGTTTGAAGCGGAGAGACATGAAGTCCCCCCAACAGAAAGCCCACCGTAGAGCATCCATTCCGGGGCTACTCTGCTGCTCTGAGCCCCAGCCCCTGTGGAGCTCTGCAGGACCAAGCTGTGTGAGACCCAGTTGCTCCTTCACTATGAGTGTCTCTGACACAACAGCATCCAACTGGGACTTCGTTCTTCCTGAACAAAACAATAAGTTGATGTTGTGTTATATTATTCCACATTATTGGCTGCAGTTGCAACAAGTACAATTTTACCATATAGTCGTTTAGCAGATACTTTTAACCAAAAAGACTTAGCGTGGTTATAGATCCAGGTGATTAAGAAGTTAGGTATCTGGCTCAAGGATGCCTGTATCGCAGATTTGAGTTCAGCGCCAGAATCCTTTGCCGCAATGCACTACAAACTATTAAACAGGAAGACAGGATACTGTAAGGGCTAGGGCACTCCAACTCCCAGCCGTAAGGTCCGGGGTTCGATCCCCCATGTCCTAGCCTAACCTCTAGGCATCCTAGGGCATGGTGCCAAACCTCTAACCTGCACCTTAATGACATGTATCCGAGTCCCTATGGATCAAAGCTTCTGCTTAATGGCTAGAATAGTAAACAAAAAAAACATACATTATGGCCAAGACTACAGTGCTGTGTTATGTGTTGGTCTGGAAGTCTCCCAGTGTCCCATTCTTCTCACACTGTCCTGTCTCCTTCCCCCTGAACTCCATGACTCTCTGAGCTCAGTTGGCTCCACATCTATGTTTCCATGAGAAGGGAGGGGAGGGGTGGCGGTCAGGGGGGGTGGGGGGTGGTCTGGGTTGGGATGGGAGGGTGGGTTCTGGGGCTTTTCGAAATGTAAACATCTCCTGTAGTGTGCTGGGGAATGTTGAACTGGATGTGGTGTGCGTATGTCTGTGTGTGTGTGTGTGTGTGTGTGTGTGTGTGTGTGTGTGTGTGTGTGTGTGTGTGTGTGTGTGTGTGTGTGTGTGTGTGTGTGTGTGTGTGTGTGTGTGTGTGTGTGCATGCACATAGGGCACAAGGTCTGCGTAATGCCTTTGGAATGCCTACAGCTGGCACAGAAGGATGCTGGCACAAGCTAAGTATTAAAGCCAGAATGAGACACGGAGGGAGAAAGATAAAGAGAGCGCACGAGAGAGTGAGAGAGCGAGAGAGCAAGAGAGCGAGAGAGCGAGCGCGCGAGAGAGTGAGAGAGCGAGCGCGCGAGAGAGTGAGAGAGCGAGACAGCAAGAGAGAGAGAGAGAGAGAGAGAGAGAGATTTCGCTATGAGGATTATAGTGGAGTGTGCACAGGGAAAGTCCACATGTGTACCTAGTCACTTCTGTTACTCTGTTGTATCAGCTTCATGATTTTTTTTAGGTCTCTCTGAAACACACACACACACACACACACACATGTTCCAGTGGCGAGTGATATGGTTCACTGGTTTCCATGGTAGCAAGCAAGGACGAATCAGATGAAGGCAGGGGGGTTCTATTCCAACCAGCTAAAAAATGCTGATTTTCTCCAGCAACAAATTGTCTAACGAAGTGCACTTCCAACACACATATGCGCAGAAACGCACAACCACGCACACACAAATACATGTACACACACGGACACAAACATGCATACACACATAAATACAAGTGTACACAAATATTCCCCTTCCCACACACACACACACACATGTATTCTTACTAATAGGAATAATATGTCATACCTAGGGCACTGTGCCTCTGCTGTTGTTAGGAATTCTTTAATGTCTTAAATAAAAGCTGCAAATGTGTGGATGCGTGCCATTAATGCATTCCATTCTTAGAGGTTTTTTTTATGTCAAACTTTGTGTGGTTATTTGTGAGGAAGAATTCCTTTCAATTTGTCAATGTGGTTTGCATTTTTATCAAGTGTGTCTTGGAAAATTTCGGAATAATGGTTATTTGTCTCCAAAATGGGTCAATGGTAGTTATATGGTTCATTTTAAAATTTAACAAAATGTAATAAAAAAAAATACACAGGCAAGTCATGACATTAGATTAATCTTTTTTTTAAATTTATTTTACATAATCGATCTCAAATCGCCATATCTTCAGATTAATTAAATACGGATTGATATTTTGTTTTATATATAATAATAGGAAAAGAGAGGCAACAGTAAATTGGTAAATAAAGGAAATAACCTGTTAAGACAATTGTCAGTTGTTCTGTTCTGTTGAAACAAAAGGGGACAGTCTAGATGCCAGCATAAGAGCCCATTGTTCAAAGACTACCGTTATATTTGAAGGATGTGAAACATTGCCATTACAATGATTCTGTAGATTCTGTCTCTGTGTCAGTTCAACATTTAAAATACAGGTAGGTAAAATGTAATTATGCAAATACTTTTATTTCAGAAGTACAGTTATTCAGAAACATTGCTGTCTGTCTCTACTTCCCTTTTTTGTAATGGTCCCTGGCTTCAACTGCAGACAATAGAAACAAACATTTAATACAGTATTTATAAGGTTATATCATACACACATTCAACTTCTCCTTAATTGCCTCAGAGGACTCCAAATCTCCAGATTCCAATAGAGTTTGTGGCCCTCAGGAGTGACTGTATTTGGAACAAGCACCGTATTCAATTTAGCCAAAGGCCCCACAGGGATCTATCATTTTCCTTCCCTCCTCCGAGAAAGGCGTCTTCCAAAACACGCTCAATTAATATTGATTTGGCTCCAAGTGGAAACAAAGAGTTAACCTCTGGGGGTCTTTGGGCTTCGTGTTTGTGTGTGTGTGTGTTGGTCCTGAGCATGCTCTATTGACCCTGGATGAGGACACCATCATCTCATCAAATCCCTGGTGTATTAAACACAATTGGTGATCAGTAACCTTTTCGAGGGCCCAAACTAGCATCATACAACCTCAACATAAATCATTCCTGTCATTCCTTTACCATTCGTACCACTGGCTGCTAAAGTCAGCAGTTAGACCTGACGCGTTGATGAATGACCACGGGCACGGGCGATTCATTTGAATCCTTGTTTTAGTTTCGTGACAATGAAGGTATAGGGGTAACGATTGAGGGAAGGGGTCGCTTGTGTGTATGCCCTGTACTGTAAGCATTGCTTGCTTTCATATTGTTTAAGGCTTGTTAATCACAAGAAAAGAAACGTTGATGACTGTGTTATTTATTACTTTAAAGACTGTATACATGCAATGGTTATGATGGGGCTGAAATGCCAGGACCTACAATTGCATAAAAAAATACACCCATTTCACTCTCTTTGCCAAAACACGCTTTCAGCAGTTTGCACAATTTAGACATATCCTGTTTTTTTTAAGTGTATATGAATGAGATAAAATGACAGTAAATCTAATCCCAGGCAATCCATGGAAATTCAGGATGCATGATACGCAAGTAGTTAAGCAGCACGTTTACATCTTTAAGCCTAGTTTTTCTGCATATCGAAAGTAGAAACAAAGCTTCAGGCACAGACACACGCACGCACACACACACACACACACACACACACACACACACACACACACACACACACACACACACACACACACACACACACACACACACACACACACACACACACACACACACACACACACACAAGGCTTATGCATTGGGACACCTGCCGGGTAGTTTGGCTTGCTGTGACTATGCTGAGTAATATGACATTTAAGCCCTGCTTTCTGTTTGTGTGTAAGGCTGTGTGTGTGTGTGTGTGTGTGTGTGTGTGTGTGTGTGTGTGTGTGTGTGTGTGTGTGTGTGTGTGTGTGTGTGTGTGTGTGTGTGTGTGTGTGTGTGTGTGTGTGTGGGGGGGGATGTGTGTGGGGATGTTTGTCCCTAGAGTGAGGTGCAGTGGCAGTCTATGCATAATATTACACCATTATGTCTTGTCTTACTGCTCCATTCAAAGAGAAGAGGCAAAGCCATCGTAGAAAGCACACACACACACACACACACACACACACAAACACACACACACACAAATAAGTACACACACACACACACAAATAAGTACACACACACACACACACACACACACACACAAATAAGCACACACACACACACACACGTTCTAAATATATTAGAGTGCAGCTTAAATGTTTCTCTCTCTTGCTGTCTTGTTTTTGTTAATAGTTGGAGACTGCGTCAAAATACATTTTACAGTGAAACAAATCCTTAGAAATACACAGAAACTGCGGTTCCAATGTGAAACTGCGGTGCCAAGGTGAAACTGATATCAGTGCGGTGTCAGCTTAATCCCTGGAAGTTTAGGTGGACTGTTACCTCAATTCTGCTGTGTCTGAGTCCATACAACAATATACAATACCCTCACAGCACCGACTCGTTGGCCAGAGGTGGTTAATTGTTATTGATAGTCTATTAGTGAAAAGCGCTAGTTTGCTAGGTTTATAGTCCCATTGAACACAGTAAGAAAAGGGTATGAGGGATGACTCTGATATATAAATGAAACAAATTCTGAGTTCTTTCACCTCACAGTATATTTTCTGACCACCCGTTTCGATTAATTTCAACCGTGTAGCTTGGCATGTAAACTCTTACTTCTTAAAAGGCATCTAACAAACCTTAAAACACCAGAATGTTTCTTAAATATCAGAAATCAGTATCAGTGCATCCTAAAAGTAAATCATTTTTCATTATTTTGGCAACTGAAGAGCCAAGGGTGGTATTTTAAAGTGGACACAGCTTTGGGAGAGTGGAGACAGAGAATCTCTTAAAATACATGTTAAACAATCGCAGAAGGTCAAAGTTTAGGTTATGATGTTTGTAGTAGAGGTGAACAGGTCAGCTTGTGTTTGTCTACACTAGACTAGTGAGTGTGTCAGTGTGTGTGTGTGTGTGTGTGTGTGTGTGTGTGTGTGTGTGTGTGTGTGTGTGTGTGTGTGTGTGTGTGTGTGTGTGTGTGTGTGTGTGTGTGTGTGTGTTTTTAACTGACCTATACAGATACGTTGGGTGTTAATGTCCTTTATGAAAACTTGATAAAGAATTTCTCTTTTCCCTATTCCATCAAACATACACATGCTTAAAAACACACACCCACATGCTTATAAACACACACACAAACCACTTCCCTCCCAACTGGGCAGCATTCTGACAAGCCCAGTGAGCGATAAATGGGCCGCAGGCAAGGTGAAGATGGGTTGGTACAACACACACACACACTATATTAGCCTCTCTGCTTGACCAATATAGCAGAACATTAACCGTCTGCCTTTAGAAATAAAGAAATGAAAAAAAACTATTTCAGTCACACACTGCTAGAAATCTGCTTGACCTAACCCATTCAACAGCAATGGGCCACATCAAATAGTTGTGTATCAAACGGTCGAGAGGTTAGCTGCTACATAATGTAGTGTGTGTGTGCGCATGTGTGTGTGTGTGTGTGTGTGTGTGTGTGTGTGTGTGTGTGTGTGTGTTTGTTTTGCAGTGGTGTATTACTGCAGTCTCTTTATACTGTAGTTGTGATTCTGAAATGCAAAGACAGCAAAAGGAATACGTTGGGCAGTTCAACATGATTGATTAATTTGATTTTACTGCTTAAGCGTGTGTCTTCTAAAGTCAGTGTGTGTGTGTGTGTGTGTGTGTGTGTGTGTGTGTGTTTGTGTGGTCTTTGAGGCACCGTAAGCCCATGGGTTCCCTTTTGATCTGATCAAACATCCCTCGAAAACTACCCCCACGCCCCCGCCCAAAAAAGTTAAAGATATACACTTCACAACACACAAATTCCCTTTCCCCGCTTTTCTTCTTATGCTCCGATTAATTAAGAGAGCAAGGAGGCGCTGCGAGGACAGGAGCGCCACCCTTGAAATTACATTCCATTTGAATAATTCGATTATAATTAGAGGGAAGGGCGGAGGATAATGTATGGGTGATTAGGAGTGTCGCTACCACGGGGTGACTCCGGGGAGCGTGCCGCAGGGTGGAGGAGACGGAGCAGCAGGTTATTGTGGAAGGGCCCTCAGAGCACCCGGAGAGATGGGTAGAGGGGAGAGAGAGAGAGAGAGAGAGAGAGAGAGAGAGAGAGAGAGAGAGACAGAGAGACAGAGAGACAGAGAGAGACAAAGAGATGGTTGACAATAGTCAACATTATTATTTCGAAACCAACAGTGCCTTGTGAAAATGCATTATCATAGTTCTGTCTATCTTTATGGGTTTGAGTTGATGATTGTGATCTCGTATTTTTGAAACGATAAAGTGGTTGTCGAGCATTCTCATCAGTTTGATTTAGATGATTATAAACACTGCGTGTGTTATCGTATGTAGTTGTGGGTCAGGCCTGAGAAAACAAGCTGCATATATAAAATAGGACAAAGCGTCACTGATGCTATGTGCTTTCTTTGAAGAGATTAATCTACTATAACAGTAGATCGTTTTGAGGTTGGGAGAGCCAGCTTCGGTGAAACTATAATCATATTTAATAGACAATAGGTCAACTCCACACACCCAATGAATTCCCATTCGATTTGGAAGTTAAATCATAAGAAAGAATCACAGGCTGCTGAGTGAAAAGTTATATTGTCTGTGACTGTATTTATTCAGACAGTTAAGCTCCAGTGTGACATAGCTCCTGTCAGCCTAATGTCCCTAGAAATACATCTTTTTCTGAACTGCCACCACCACCAGAGCACAGACACACTGCAAACGGAAAGCATTCAAACATGCTGTTGTGTTCTCTCTGCTCGCTCTCCCTCCCTCTCAATGTATCTTTCTGTCTCTCTCTCCCTCGACCGGCTGGGTTTAGGGCCGGGTTTATTGACAGGAACTATTCTGTCAAGAGAGACAGGAAAGTCGGTTAAAGAAGAGAGAGTACGAGAGAGAGAATGAAGTGTAGCATATATATTATATTTCGGGTTGACTGGTGTAGTTTATTGTCATGTTAAATAAAAAGTACATTAATGTAACTGCTTTGGGGTCAATTCTTAGAGTTGCAATGTGTACGATTGAGCCCCTCCCAGTTAGAAGGCGGGAGGCTTTCAGAATTAAAGAATCCACTCTAAGGGAGGGTTCTTTGGGGGTGTCGATAGTACGATTATTTTAAACAAAGAGAGAGGTACCGGCTGGCCAGCATCTTATATTTGTACAATATATAATTCAAAGGATTCGCTTTTATTGATAACATTATTGAAATCACCATCGATCAGCATTGATGAGCTAGTTGAAATGTTACACATTGTGAATTTAATGTAATCAATCATATTTTCTATATTGCACCAGGTAAGATGGTTCCTTGTGCAATTAACAGCATTAGTTCTCTGAGAATCTCTTTCAAATCCAAACAAAATACACTCAATCTATATTGAATTGAATCTAATCAAATCGTAAATCGAATGGAATGAATACGAATCTAATCGATTTCTGGAAATCAGTGGCGATACCAAGCACCATGAGCTTTGTGAGAATCTTTGAATGTTCTGCAAGAGACACTAGTTATGTGTGTGTGTGTGTGTGTGTGTGTGTGTGTGTGTGTGTGTGTGTGTGTGTGTGTGTGTGTGTGTGTGATTTTGTGTGTGATACTAAAGCATGGTGCTTGAATAAGTAGTTGCTTATCTCTTTCGTACCCCACAGGAAACGCAGAAGAGTAAAAACTAAACAGATGATATGGAGGTGGCAGAAAGACAGAGAGAGAGAGAGAGAGAGAGAGAGAGAGAGAGAGAGAGAGAGAGAGAGAGAGAGAGAGAGAGAGAGAGAGAGAGAGAGAGAGAGAGAGAGAGAGAGAGAGAGAGAGAGAGAGAGCTTGTAAAGACACTGTGAAGATCTTTGTATTGAGAGCGAGAAGGAATAAGCAATCCCCATTACGTTAATTAGTGTTTCGGCAGACAAAGGCCGTAAACTAGTCACTCGTCTAAATATAACTCCTCATCCCTCTCGAAATGATGCACTTCCATGTGTATGTGTGTTTCTGTATTTGAGTGTGTGTGTGTGTGTGTGTGTGTGTGTGTGTGCGGGCGTGCATGTGTGTGAGTATGTGTGTGTCTGTATGTGAGTGTGTGTGTGTGCGTGCATGTATGTGTGTGTGTGTGTGTGTGTGTGTGTGTATGTGTGTGTGTGCGTGTTATGTCTGCTAGAATCCATTCCTGCCTCTGAAAACTGCATGGAGGGTAAAGAGGGGGTATGACATTCTTGTTTAAGAGTTATGAGTGCTTGGGTTTTATGTTAATAGTTCAGGTTATGGAATCATGTGAATATATGTGTGCATTTTCATTTGTGTGTGCAGGTGAATGCATGTGTAACACATGCCTGTATTTGAGAAAATGTTTGCATGTGTTACTGCATGTGTTTATGTTGGTTTGGTCAGTGTTGCGTGCATGCATGGGGTGTGTGCACATGCGTGCATGTGTGTGTGTGTGTGTGTGTGTGTGTGTGTGTGTGTGTGTTAGGAGATCAAGGGTATGCTTGGCAGGACATCAGCTCTGTAAAGCCCCAGGATTCCACACAGAAAACCCTCCAACACACACACACACACACGTGCCTGGCGAGAAAGCAAACATACTGCATTAGTGCTTAGTGCTTTCAACAGGATAAAATACACACACACACACTCCGCTCACCATTTCCTTTGCCGGTCAACGTGGCCGATAAGATTCAAATTTACCAGCCAAATGTAACATTGAACAGCAATAGGTTATACAGGTACATATTTTCCGCATGTTCCTCTTCACGGGTCTCCTCTTCATTGTTAACGTTAGTTAAAGAAATTCGTCATAGACGTCTGTTTCCCCATTAGGCCGCTTTCACACCTATTGGTCAGTAGCCTCAGTCCAAGTCATGGGTGAAGTTGATACTTTGTTGCATTTTCATTTGTTGCACAGTTGCCCAATGCATGTTTTTGGTTCACTTCCTATAGTTGGGTCAGATCACTTTCACACCGAAAGCGAACGGAATCAGAACCATCAAGAGCAAGAGCCCCGTTTTCAAGCGGACCAGGTTTTGTTTGTTTGGTCCGCACCAGAGTTCGAATGAGCGTTCACACCACCCCAAACAATCCGTACTATCGGGGGAACGGCTCCAGGTTAGATTAAAACGGATCAAACAGCTCAGGTGGGAAATCACGGTCGCACCAACAGGGCTTACGCCTGGTCTTAAGCTGAGTCAATCGTAACTTGGCGTTCTACGTCCGACCTAATAGTTACAGGAGTTGCACTATCTAGGCTTAAGCTTTCTTATCACTAAGACCGGTGTTCAAATCGTTCGCCGTAAAGACAAAATCTGGGCTGTTTCTCCAGTAACAACTCAGCTTCACAATGGTGCGTCTCATACATCGTATTTACAATGAGCGGGCATTTAGATGGGATAATTCTTAGACACAGAAGCAATACATTGGCGATATACATAGACGAGGAGCCGATGGAGAGGTTTCGATCCTGTAGGAAATCTTATTGAGGAGCTGTCACCGGACTTTAATAATTGAGGAGCTGTCACCAAAACAATAATTAAATGCTTCTGTGATTTCTTTCCAAGTTGACTGCTTTTTCTTGTTTGTTATAACATTGGACTGTTTGACAGGCAGCGTGTTCTTGTGCTGGCTGTACAGCTCAATTCATTTTTGGATCTCAACGTCCATCCAGTTGCCTTTTCTCTTCCTCCGATCCTCCATAATGTTGCCGCCAATGTATTACAAATTAATCAGCTACAAATTAGCAAGACAGTGGGAGATTGTTAAGAATGTATCCTAGCAACGCACAATGCTAGGCGTAGCGCGTGGGCATTCACCTGAATGCGCATCGCTAAGACCAGGCGTAGTTAAGACTAGTGTGAGTTCGATTGGTGCAACCGACTTAAAGTTAATTCTAAAGACTGGTCTCACCAAAGACTTAGCAGTTGGGACCAGGCTTAGTAAAGACCAGTTGGTGCAACCCACTCAGCCTACCACAACGAAGGGCTTCTTGTGATTGTTGCGAGTGCGTCGCAGGAGAGCAGTAGTAGTCTATGCATTCCGTAAGCCACGTGCTTACGCATATTCATCGCCAATTAAACGAAATACCGGCTAACGGACACCCTGCCCTCGAAAAAAGCACGACAAAACACGGAAAACACCACCGTGGTGGCATGTGAAAAAACCCACAGTCCTCTCACCCGGTTCAGTGCAGTTCCTGGATTCAGCGTCAGAGACGAGGTCTGAAGCGTTGTCGTAGAAGTTCTGGAGGAGGTGTCGGCTTTCCCACCTGGTGTCTCCGTCCTGCTCCTCCTCCTCCAACATCACCAGTGAGTTGGACCCTCCATACCCTGACAGACAGACAGACAGACAGACAGACAGACAGACAGACAGACAGACAGACAGGTGAGGAGGGGCAGGGATAGAGATATAGAGGACATGGTTGAAATCCAACACTTGAGTCCAGTTCAGCTTCAGGCAGAGCATTAACGGCACCAGAGGTCCCAGCGGGAAGGGCCCTGGTGCACATCGATGAAATGACCTCGAGACAATGTACCACTCAGTCCTTTAGATGCTTCCATAGGATCCCTCCCTTTAAGGCATACCGTTTTCCTATAGATTTGGAATGAATGTGGTTTACATTAAATAACACAGAATTTCATCATCATCATCAGTAATGCAATGATTATAATCATCATCATCAAGAAGAAGATGACGATGGAGCCGAAGAAGAAGCAGTATTCGTCTTCAAAGGGCTGAAACCACAGAGTACAGTGGAGAGCAAGTCATTTCCTCTCCCTCCTTCTCCTTCCTCCCTCCCCTCTTTCAATCTTCCCCTCTCCCTCCCTCCCTCCCTCCCTCCCTCCCTCCCTCCCTCCCTCCCTCCCTCCCTCCCTCCCTCCATCCATCCATCCAGCCCTCCCCTCTCCTCTCTCCATCTCCATCCAGTCTCTCCTCCCCTCCCCCGTCTCCACCCCTCCACTCTCACCTCTCCATCTCCTCCCCTCTCCATTGGCCTCCATTCTCTCTCCTCCCACCCTCCCATCTCTCTAGGGAGTTATAGGGCCAGATGAGGCGTACAGCATGTGACGGCTGCTGGGACCGCCATCCTACGGCTGGCATTAGTGCGTCAGAGCGCCGCGCGATGCTGGGGGGGGGGGGGGGGGGTGTCATCTGGATCATGGTATCCTGAAGGGACCCCCACCACCACCCACCGTCTCCTATAGCAAACCCACACACTCCAACATCTCCTCCTCCTCCTCCTCCCTGTCCCTCCTGTCCTTCAGTGCAACAGGGGCCCCCATCGCGGGGTGAAGAGGGCGGGGGCTGCAGAGTCTATAAATAGCACCAGGGCGGATATTTATAAATATATACACACACACACACACACACACACACACACACACAGCAAAGGAGTGTATCAAATACATTTTTGATGATGCACACTGGGAGGTGGTCGGCGGTACAAGGGGAGACCAGGAAAGCGATTTGAGCCTCAGCTCCATCATGCTTCGTGACCTTGAGGCTGCGGGATAGGCTATTTTTAGTGGTAAGACATCCTTTCGCTCCATGACCTTATACACAGCCCTACAGACTGTGCGCCCACATTGTATTATCTTACATGACATATTTCATTAAACGTCTCCATACTACATATTGAATATGACGCACTCTTGAAAAGCAAGGGAAATATCAGACAAAGTGACGAGCTAATACAGATTCTATACAACAATATGATGATATAGTCATATCTATTTCAACCGGTTTCAAGTTTTGTAGAAATCAGTGGCTAATGCAGCCCAGTGCAAGTAAAAATGTGTACACTGCTATAAGCTCTCTTCCTGTCAATAAATAAATTGCAAAATGTGCACTGTTTTCAATAATGCTGATGTGATCAGAAGTATCACTTGATTGAAAATGTGCAGTGTGATGACTCTGGGAGTATATGTTTACCAGAATATATACCTAGTGCTACCATTCTGATGTCTGGGAAGACAAAATTAATAGAATTTGGAGATACAGTAGTTAAATGAATGACAAATAATTGAAGGGACTGGTGTTAGCCAAACTATCACTGGGATACATGTATATTAAATTAAAACAATTGTTTGTATGCTCAAATAACTGAACAAATGTATTTATTGATGTATTTAATCAATAAATTTAATAATAGGGCCAAAATATATCAAAAGTTCTACCTACTACAGGTTGGTCATTTAACAAACATGAATAGAAAAGACTCAATGTTTTTTCCTTTTATAGCGATATGTCACCCACAATAGCACTTGTGTGATTTCTCAAAGAAAGTATGTATTGGGGCCAGCCCTAGTAGATAATCAACAAGCCAAATGTTCTATAAAAGCAATCCTCTCCTCTTCTCTCCCACCTCCTGCTTTGGAACGGTGAGTGCACCATGTGAACACGCTTATTTTGAAGAAAGGAGAGAGCAGGAGATAGACAACGTCAACTGTTTAATTCCCCCTATTGGCCACCTTGTCATCACCGTGACAACAGATGAAGGATTGTAATACGTGGAGGGAAGCATGGCGCTATGGATGGTTCTAGCTCAAGAGGTATAGAGCAACATTCTCATTGACCCAGTCAATATCATATATATATATATATATATATATTAAATTATATAAACCTTTATCTCCTTTATCCTTGTTGTATTGTATCATCATGAAATTAAGATTTCACGATCAAACATTTGTGTTGTTGATGATGAATTTGGGTAAGCACATGAAAGTATGACAGAACATTTAGCATAATATTACAGATAATTTAAATATTATTAATAATAACTTAGTCTACCATATATTTCAATGTAATGATCCTCAGCTGAAATATTTTACATGGGGTTAAACAGGATTTGAATTGATTTTGAATAAATATTGTGACATATTTTCCAATAATGATATAGTATATTTTGCTTTTTTAGATTATAATAATAGATTATTCCATATTGGCCAGCTCTAGTGTGTGTGTGTGTGTGTGTCGTTGTGTGTGTGTGTGTGTGTGTGTGTGTGTGTGTGTGTATGTGTGTGTCTATGTGTTTCTCTGAGGTCCTATAGGTGTATGTGTGCAGTGCCTAAACATCTCAAGTCGGCTGCTGACAACACCTCAATGAAATCTCTTGTTATTTTCTCTCTCTCTCTCCCTGGCTTATCTCAACCGTTACTAGTGCTCGTTCACCCCAGACTATCTCTCTGTTTCTTGCCCTCCATTAGTGGAAGCACAGAGTGCACAGTGGGAGGCGGTGTCTCTTTCCCCCTGACTGATCGCAAACACACGCACACAGACACAGATACACACGCAGATACACACACATAATCACCCAATCACAGACAGACAGAGAAACACATTCACAATCACATACACGCACATGCACAAACACTAGCACACACGCACACACACACTCTCACATACAGGCACATGCTAGGTGGTGCACACACACACACACATACACACACACACACACACACACAGTTGATGTAGCTGCTTCTGTGCCCAGAAACGCAGTGCAGACAGAGATCGGGCATATGTTTTGTTTGGCCAGCGGTCCACTGGACCAGACTGCATTGACGGTGACGTGGTTACTATGGTGATGTGACATGAACGTAATGGGTGACATGGGTTTGGGGGGATGGGGGTGGGGTGGTCTACATCGTAACACGCGATAAGGAGCACAGTGGAACACGCATACGTCATAAGCGCATAAACGTCATCCTCATCATCATAGTCCTAAAAGCAGGAACATGTCCTGAAAGGAAGTGCAATATAAGACCGTTGCCACAGGGCTGAATGCAACCATCTTTTTAGTCTCACTCTCTCACTCTCTCTCTCTCACACACACACACACATACACACACACACACACACACACACATTACACACACACACACACACACACACACACACACACACATACACACCTCACCTTTAAGTTCTCACTTATTCCCAGTCGGTTAAAAGATGTACGATTTATTTTCTTCTTTAAAGCATTATAGGCCAGCAGTTGTGCAACTAAGCACTTCATCAGTCAGACTGACCAGTTAAATCCTGTTTTTGCAGTGTGAAAAATGCAAGTTTAATCGATGATAACGTGTGTGTGTGTGTGTGTGTGTGTGTGTGTGTGTGTGTATTGGAGGATGTGCACACACACGTGTGTGTGTGTGTGTGTATGTTTGAGTGAGAAAGAGAATGGCTGTAAGCGAGATAAAGGGTAGAGTCTAAAATGGGTGGAAAGAGAGAAAGAGAGAGAGAGAGAGAGAGATAAGGTTACTAGGTGACTAAACGTGTGTACTACTTGGAGCCAGATTTCTCCTAGATCTCAGACAGTATGGTGTCAGCCTGCCAAGATATGAAGATATGCTGAACCTGCAAGATGGCCACCACAGAGATCTAGGCCAGCAGTGTGTGTGTGTGTGTGTGTGTGTGTGCGTGTGTGTCAGTGTGTTCTTTTTTGTGTGCATGTACTCCTGACCTGTACATATGGAATACTTTGGGAAAATGGGGAAATTCCATAACAACATGGGAATTGGAAAGACGGTAATTTAACCCTTTTTTCACTCATTCAGTTTGACCATCTTTCCATTGGTTGATGTACCCATCCCTCTCAATCAATCTGTCTCTCTTTCTATC
This sequence comes from Lota lota, assembly GCA_026745465.1. Lineage (NCBI taxonomy): Eukaryota > Metazoa > Chordata > Actinopteri > Gadiformes > Lotidae > Lota > Lota lota. The sequence continues at coordinate 5,969,993 of JACYXH010000802.1, forward strand.
ACACACACCCACACAACCAGGATGTGCAGTAGAGTCATCAGTACCACTCGCTGTGTCCTATATCGGCCGGTGTCCTCTGTCTATAGGGCCCAGCCAACCCCATACCGTCACTTAATATGGCGGCCCATCTCTCCCTGGTTGTCATCCATAATTAGGTGCTTTATCTTTATTAGCCGCCCGTGCCAGGTGTGTGTGTGTGTGTGTGTGTGTGTGTGTGTGTGTGTGTGTGTGTGTGTGTGTGTGTGTGTGTGTGTGTGTGTGTGTGTGTGTGTGTGTGTGTGTATGTTCCTCGGTGTAACTGCACACATGCCCAGGGTAACTGTGTTTGTGTACCTATGGATCTGTGTGCAGCATGTATGAGCCATCACACGTCTAACCACAGTACCAATGCCTGTGTAAGTGTGCGTGCGTGTGCGTGTAGGTGAAGACAATTGTAGCTGGGAAACTAGTAATTGATTGATGGATTGATTCCCCTTTTTCATTCTCATTACCAATTTTGTGTTTGCTATTTTTTCAACCCTTGTATTTTTCCATTCATCCATTGGTCATGTGACCATCCATCCATTTGTCATTCATCCATCCATTCTAAGATTGTTGGTCAATCTATCCATCATCATACATCCATCATCCATTGATCCATTCAACCATCAATCTATCATCCATTGATTGATCCATCATCAGATGATCAACCATCTATCCATAATGTCTTGCTTTCTTTCATGTTCCCTTCTTTCCATCGTTCTTTGTGGTTTCTCGTCTCAAGCGTCAGAACAACTCCCCCCCCGCGATTAATAACTCAGGGTGACGGCAGACTGTGGATCAGCAGGGATCAGTGTGCTGTAAACTAGCAGCTGTCCACACACACACACACACACACACAAAATCACACACCTGCGCAAATACGCTCTCTCCCCCTTCTCTCTCTCCCTCCTGCCGCCTCCTTTAACAGCAACAGACACATGCACATCAGCAGGAGTCAAGCATTTTCCCATCGATTTGTCAATATGGCGAGGAGATGTATGACGTGGGAGGATTGTGTACTTGATGATCGTGCTTGGTCAATTCCATACTGTACAAATTCACATGTGATGGAAAGATCTATGTATGCAAAGCCCTTTGTTTACAGTGTGTGAATGGCGTTTTAATGAAAGCTATCGTCATGGCTGTGTAAAAGCATTATGTGGACAGCCCCCCTGCTGTGACCGAGGTCTCTTTCAACTTCAAGGATTCACATTGATGTTCATTCATTCTCAAGTCAGTGAATGAGTGAGTGAGCGAGCGAGTGAGTCAGAGGGTGAGTAACTCCATTGACTCAATCAGGCCTGGAGACTCAATAAGGCAAGACAGACTTTTTCCAATGAAAGGAAATCTAACATTGAGAATTGAACATCCGAATGCTGCAGGGCTAATACACGATGAGTATATATGGGGTGTGTATGTGATAGACAAACAGACGGAGAGAAAGAGTGTGTTTGTTGAAATTAAGCTGGATAGGAGATAGCTGTTGAATGTTTCAGAACAAGCATCTCAAAACACACACACACACACACACACACACACACACACACACACACACACACACACACACACACACACACACACACACACACACACACACACACACACACACACACACACACACACACACACACAATATTAGTCCAAATCACCTCTGCAGTGTTCAGATGACGAGAGACTACACGGTTATGTAATCGGCCTGGATTGTCCAAGTTGCCTAAAAGCGGATAGACACAACATCTATTCCCAAATGGCAGAATATTATGTGCGTGTATTATGTGTGTGTTATCGCCAGTGTATCACTAGTGTGAAAAACGCTTAACTAACATTGACCTCAGTATGAGCTAAGTAAGGGCATTTGCTTGTTGATAAACAACCTGGATGATTTGATCTTGACTTGGCAAAATGAATGGCTACCACAAAGTGCTACAAATGACCCTAAAGCAACACAATGTGCCTCCCTGACACTGTAAAGCTACACAAATAAATACTGCAGTGTCTGTGTAATGTACCGCTATGCAAAGTATATGCATACTAATCATGCAAATCACATACAGGCTCAGACAAGAGAGGGGTGAAATAGAACACAGCAATAATATGGCTTTCAAAGTTAAAAGCTGATATTTAGCCCGCCAAATCCTGCAAACATACAATTAAAATTTTCCTGTTTGTGTTGCTGTAAACTAGAACCTTGTTTGCACAATAATTCATGTGTAAAGTCAAATTGATTAATCACAGGCTTACATGCGATTACAATTGGGAGTTGGAAATTGTTAATCACTGTAATACATTTCTCACAATGCTAAATGGTTTCCATGGTTAATTTGTTAACGACATGACACAATGCTACACTGAACACCCTTGCTTTGTTTGGAGAGAGAATAAGGGGGTAGGGGATTATTCAAGCTTGAATAGGTATTTGAACCCACGTGCAAACCCCAAGATGGCCGCTCCTGAATGCATTATGTTTGATACTGCAGGAAGTGTTTTGAGCAGGAAACATCGTCGCTTGAGCCACACAAGGTGAACAGGCTGTTGTTCTTGGCACAATACCTTGGCAAGCAACATGAGCTCTTAGCCAAAAGTGCACGTCCACATGTTGGTCTTGGAGCCCCAACCTCTGTTCATTTGGGGCTGATATTCATGTTGTGTTTGCAAAATACAACATTGTTCTTTTTTCCCTCCACTGCTTGCAATGCCAAGTCATGTTTAATCTGTGTGATTTACCTTTTTGGATAACACTTCACCTGGATAGTCCAAGGTTGAGTATGAATTTAGTATCAGTTGAGTATCAGTTATCAACATTATGTCAGTTAAGCGTAAATCGACATTCACTTGACATGTCAACATGTAAGTTGGCACTCAATAAGGTTATAAAGAGCATATCCACGCTTTAAATACTGATTGATACTCCACTGTGGACTATCCAAAGTTTTACACAGATTGGACCTGAAGAAGCACATCAAGGTTGTGCTAGAGGTTTTATGTTTATATATCTGTAATAACGGCTGGGATTTTTGTAGGGCCTCTGTGGCATAACATTGTTGTTTTCGCAGCCTATGATAGCAAGTAAGAAGTTTATTTGACAGAAAATTGGGCTGTGATGTCATTTATGGCTATAGCTGTATTCTTGATTCCCAAAAAGCATATGAATAAAGAATGGTCATGACAAATACTGGCAACAATGGGACAGAGTCAACATTTATACCACACTATGCTACTAAGTTAAGTGTTTGTATGAAGCCCATTTCATCACAATCTTGAGACCTATGCATTAACCAAGTGGACCCGAAGAACAACTTACTGATGGTTATTGCAATTATCAGGTGACAGATTAATTTGTTCCTTTTATCAGGTCAAGAGCTAAACATTCTGTCCATGTTCATAACATGTATACCTGTTCTGTATGGTGATAAGGTTATCTGACTATTTTACATGTTGTTGGGGAATGGGTGAATGTAAATCAACTGGTTTGCAGACACGTCTTACCAGACCTCAGAGAAACACAGTTGGAGGTATGCCCAAAATTTCAGCGGCTGATGTCAACGCTAGAACAGTAGTTTTTAGACAAAAGCCTGAACAAAAATCTGCGACAAAGCGGCAGTGTATATTTTTGCCTTTGTCCTTGCAACCAAACTCCAGGCTCTGAATTAAAAAAATAGATACAAGTTTAAGGTTAGAAGATTGCTGTATGCTTTCTGTGCCTGTTTCTACTAAACAGCCACACCACTATGCCAGTCATTATGTACAGACTTATTTTAAAACAGTGCCTAAATCACTACAGTTGTTGGCCATAGTCAAACAATTCTTGTTTGGATATATTATAAAGCAAATTACCGGTACTTAGACACACATAGACAGAGACACACAGACGGACACACATACACGCCATTTTTAAACAGTGAATAAAGATCATTCTGTGTATAAATTGGCAGTTCCACTAATTATCTCTCTGAGGAAGATGGATATCTGGGGCGTGTTCGTCTTCACAAATTAAATAATATTTGCTATTGTAATAATGAGTGCTTCTCTCTAACTCTGTGAGCACACACACACGCAAACACACTTACACGCAAACACACACTCACACACAAAATCCACAGGTGCTCGTGCACGTGACTCGATCGGAGCGGCAAATCCGACGGTTTGAAAGATCCGATCTGCGTAATTAAAAGCTTTAGCGGGTTTCCTTTGTGCTGCCGGGAGGTGCAGCGAAAGTGTTGCTATTGTTCCTGCAGAACAAAAGAGGTTCTATAAGGGCCAATCACTGCAGGGTCCTGCACTCATACTGCCACTCACCCACTCCACCGGGCCCCACACAAGACACCGTCGGCTCTCTTGGTGCACGGACGAAACTACAAATCAAATAGCTGGGAAATATGATGGTGGGCGATACAACGTCAAACACATACAATTGAATGTTATTTAGAGCTAAGTCTGTATGTCTAGCAAGGACATTAACACTTAACAAAAAAGTGTTAACGCGAACTCGACAATAGATTCCGTCCGTCGACCGTTAATATGATTCCAATCATTTGCGAAATTGACGAAATTAAATTTGCGCTAAAATGGGCGCTATACTTACATATTTTTCACAGCTTAATAATATCACTCCCCTGAATGCCCACAAGTTACACTTTGCTAGTCATGTTGTCTCTCTGTGGCAGTAAACACTCCATCTGGTGATGTGTCCACTTGTTGACCCTAATGCCCTACTCAACCACTGGCGTGTGTAGGCACAGAGCTGTAGGGCAGACCGTTTTCTGGTGACTGAAACTAACTCACAGACGTCTTTGTGCTCCTTTGGCCAGGTGCTGCGACCCAGCATGCACCATTCCATTTGGAGGACATCAACCACATATTACATAGAACCTCCAGGATGGCGATACGCATCTCTGAAGAACAATACGCAAGCTCTGTTACTGAATGGTTCAGCATAGTGTCTGATGGTGTCGCTTGACAAACTATGTCACCAACCTGAAACCGTTATCGCATAACCTGTGTGTTTGCTGATGTCACCTGTGTGTTTGTTTAGGCACTTGGTGGTTTATTAGATAAACTAACAGTGAAGTGGAGCCATGTGAGACTTTGGGGAACTGCTGAAATGAGGCAAGGGACTATTCAGTAAAGCATAGAGATCGAGAGGACTGCACAGGGCCACTGAGAGGTATAGTAAGGATCTCTGCCAAGCTCATAAATCAAACAGCTAGTTAGGACCTTTGTAGGGTCTCTCTCTCCCCCTATCTCCCTCCTTCCCACCCTCCCTCCCCCCTTTTCCCCTGTCAGACAGTATAGGCCTACAGGTATAGCCTAAATATAGTATATAGGAACCTATACCTACCTATACAATTGACTCTTCTTTATTGTGATTTAAAGATATACATTTGGAGTTACAATGACTGACACTGACACTTTACTTCAATGAATACAGCATCAAAATGAATGTGAGGACATTTTACATCATTTTAATGCTCAAGTGGGACCAAGGGTTTCCGAAAGATAATACACGTTGGTACAACATAGACGGGTACATAAGTGATGAGCACAGGAACAAGTCAAGGTGAGGAATGGAAAGGCAGAGCCGATCATGGGGAAATGAATATGGACCAGTGTTACACAGAACAGAAGGGGGCAGAGAGTGTGTTACTTCTTCTGAAGGATGAAGATCCCTCTTGCCCCTCTCTCTCTCGCTCCACCTCTTTGTGTGTGTGTGTGTGTACGTGTGTGTGTGTGTGTGTGTGTGTGTGTGTGTGTGTGTGTGTCTCTCCCTCTTCAGTGTTCATTATTCTCTAGGAGCTCAGTGAACCTCCCAGAATACACACGACGGCGGAGGAGACTAAAAGGAGCGCTGGGCCCAGTGATGAATTAGCCTTGGTGTATTTAGGGAGCAGGAGAGCGTCACAGAGACAGAGAGAGAGAGAGAGAGAGAGAGAGAGAGAGAGAGAGAGAGAGAGAGAGAGAGAGAGAGAGAGAGAGAGAGAGAGAGAGAGAGAGAGAGAGAGAGGGGGATATGGAGAGGGAGAGAGAGACGGAGGGAGAAGGAGACGAAAAGTGAGAGACAGAATGACAGAAAGAGAGAGGGATAGAGATAGAGAGAGGGAGGGAGAGAGATGAAGAGTGATGAGAGAGGAGATGAGGGAGAAAGGTAAAGGGAGGTAGAGACAGAGAGGAGAAGCAAGAGAAACTCAGAGAGGAAGAAACAGAAAGAGGGTAGAGCAAGAGGAAGAGGGATGACAGAGAGATATGAGGTACAAAGGTGAAGCGAGGTAGAGCGACAGAGACAAGGAGTGAGAGAGACGACAAATAGAGACTGAGGGAGATAAAGACAGAGGGAGGGAGAAAGAAAGAGGGGAGAGCTATGTGAGAGAGAATGAGAGATGAGAGAGAGAGGGCTGGGAGAGAGAGTGAGGTAAAGACAGGTAGAGACACACAGAGCGAAAATAATGGTTTGTAATGTTTAATCACAGATAGATCTAATACAGTACATGGCCCACAGACAAACTCACTGACCCTGGCTCACACTTGCTCATCCATCAACACCGAGCTCTGTGTAACATCCTGTGTGTGTGTGTGTGTGTGTGTGTGTGTGTGTGTGTGTGTGTGTGTGTGTGTGTGTGTGTGTGTGTGTGTGTGTGTGTGTGTTTGCACGCACACACACACATGTCCATGTTTCTCCAGATTAAATGATAATGAACATGTGAGGAATAGCAGATACGACCAGAAATAAAACAGAGATAAAAGTGGCTAACAGAATTGTAAGCACAGACCTGGTTTTGCCTGTCATCTGAATGTCCGCATTTCTAGAGATTGAATTGTATAGACTCTAAAAGGTGTCCTTTTATATCCTCAATCTATCGTCTGTTCCACCGGCGGTCCTATGGACCCATGCTACCAAAATGTACACAATGGAAAGATGTACTGTAGCTTGGTTTAGTCTTAATTCGGTCATACATATTGATCATACATTTGTGTGTAGCTTAAAAAGTGCTGCCAGTTCACGACCAATCATTTTGCAGATGTGTTATGAATAGGCTATGCGCTGGCTGTGATTGGGTGTTCTATGATAATGAGACACAACAGTGTCCAATCAGGGTCTGCTTCAGCTTGAAATATAAATCAGACAAAGTCACCAGGAACCTTTTCAATTCAACTGACCATTATATATCTTGGTGTGTGTTCCGTCCAAAACAGGATTTTGGTAAGAATTCCACCAAATGTCACTGGGATTTAAGTAGGAACACTGGACCACTGGCTTCTTAGGCATGCATTAATGGGAATGGTTTACACCCCCACACAACACATGACATAATTGTATACTACGAAGCCTTCAATAAAGTTGTCAAACATTAATCCCATGGTGCATAATAACTATCTTTAGTCTAATTTGCAACCCAGGCCCTCCTCCACAGTAGCATTTTCCCTAAGGAGCAGCACAGCCATACAGCTCCGCACTCTGGCTGCATTTACTTCTCAATCATCCTGTCTCTAACCTTTAGGGATAAGTTTGTTCCATTACTTTGTGTCACAAACAACGGAGGACATTAACAGGACATTTACGGAGAAATCTGAGATCATTGGCCTAATTTATACCAATTTATATAAAATCCTTACCATAACAAAACTATCTCCAACCTAATACCTTCAGTTCACATTTTCTAACAAATATTCTAACTAATCGGAAATTAACCATCTCTAAGCGGGTAACAAAATCTAAATATAGTATCTTGGAAATACATTCACACCTTAGACTTCATATAATCCCCTCATCAGACCACTGACTGACCATAACACATATTATTTTAAACAAGACCAGTATTTGGTTTGTAGATGACAAACCTTGGCAACATCCTTGCTTAGTTTAATTCCATACTCTCCTCCAGTCAATCAGTTGCCATTAACTGGACAGCCCTCTTGATGATCTTCAGAACATAAAGGATTTTTGTATTAGTTTATCCTTCCACTCTACATGTGAGCCGACAATTACATTTCATGGAGGATTGATGTCAACACATAAACACATAAAAACACATAAAGCTAGGAGCAATTTCTCGCAAATCAAAGCACTACTCTCTTTGTGTGTGATACGTTTTCTTTGTGTCTGCTTTACCCATGTGCATGTGTGTGTGTGTCAGAGGGCCCCCCTGCAGTTCTAATGGCTGGTATGTTACTACCAAAACGTGAAAGTGTTGGCAGAATGAGGACTTTGAGTGACTGCAGCAGTCAGCTCATTGTGTCAGTCAACCAATAGGGCCACAGCAGCAGCACCCTCAGAGAAGATACAATTCACCAGCACTAGGACAGATGTTGTTGCCTTTACTTCTACATTCAGGCTTAAGGGTAGGGTTGTTCTGCAGCAACGCTTATTTTGATGGTTAGGTGCATGGAAATCCCCCTTCGGTGGGAGTTCACTAACTCCAACCAATGAATCAACCAATGAATCAACAAACCATTCAACAAACTGATCAACCAACCGATCTACAAATCAGAGATGATCAATTGATCAATCAATCCATCAATATATCCATCTATCAACCCATCTATCCATCCATCAATCCATCTCTACTATCACACACACACACACACACACACATCACACCACACCACAATATCCCAAAGCAGCAACACACCATAACACACCGCAAAACATAACACCACAAACAGCATCATACCACAATCCATCTATCCATCCATCAATCCATCTCTACTCTCACACACACCAACCCCCACCCCCACACACATACACCCCCCCCCCCCCCCACACACACACACACACACCACTCTGTGCCCCCACATCTTTCCAATCAATTCCATTCAACGCAAGACTAAATGGTAAGAGATATACACCGAGACAGAAATGAGGCCAACACAGATTTCCCAGGGATGTAAAGCCTGTAGTTATGACAATCCCCATTAGAGTACGGAACGCAACAGTAGAAAACACACAGAGCCATATATCAAACTCCCAGCCGGCTGTCACGCGGCCTGCGAGCAGTCAAGTAAATAGACACAGAAAAGGCTCCCATAATGAGGTGCTCCTGGACGCCACTGTGCACAAGAGAGAGTACACACCTGAGAGAGGAACAAGAGAGAATAGGATCTACTGCACACATACACACACATGCATGCAGACACACACACACACACACACACACACACACACATCCTTGCTGAAGTCTCAAAGCATCAAAATGAAAAGCACAAGAGCCCACCATTTGAAAATTAAGTTTGAAATGCAATGTACAAGGTGAGCATGTGTGTGCATGCTTGGCTGTCTATATACATTTGCCATGCATGTATACTGAATGCGTTTTAGAGGAAGTGTGATGGCCTGGAAGATAATCCATATGTGTGAATGCATAGACAACTACAGCCACTTAAATACTAACGTAATGAAAGCTCAAACGCAGAGCAGTCACAGGTGAACATAACCTGCCTACACATCCACGCTCAAGAACACAGACTCACACAAACACACAAAGCCCATGAGCTCAGTCGTCAAATGTAAAAGTCGTCCAACAATGACCAGTGCAGATGTCAGTATTTTGTGTCCTCAGCAGGAATGTGTGTATTTGGCAATATTTGGCCAAAGGAAATACACATAAAACACTGAAGCAAGGAGATGAGGAGGGCACTGGAATGTGTGTGTGTGTGTGTGTGTGTGTGTGTGTGTGTGTGTGTGTGTGTGTGTGTGTGTGTGTGTGTGTGTGTGTGTGTGTGTGTGTGTGTGTGTGTGTGATTGAGTGTTTGCAGAAGGGGGTGTAACAGGCTAAAATAATGATGTGTGGGGGTCCTGGGGAGACCAACATGGAGAGCTGGTAGAGAAAAAGGAAGATATAGAGAGACAGAGAGAGAGAGAGAGAGAGAGAGAGAGAGAGAGAGAGAGAGAGAGAGAGAGAGAGAGAGAGAGAGAGAGAGAGAGAGAGAGACAGAGAGAGAGACAGAGACAGAGACAGAGACAGAGACAGAGACAGAGACAGAGAGAGAGAGAGAGAGAGAGAGAGAGAGAGAGAGAGAGAGAGAGAGAGAGAGAGAGAGAGAGAGAGAGAGAGAGAGAGGAAGGAGGAAATGAGGATGAAGATGAGAGCGGAAAAGAGTGACAGCTAGACAGGGGAGGTGGTGGTGTGGAGGGGCAAAAAAGAGCGAGAGATCAAATAAAAGCAGAGAGAGAGAAACAGAGAGAGAGACAAACAGACACAGATAGTAATGAGCAAGAGGCATATGGTGAAGAATGGGGCGCACGGGGAGATGGTGAGATACGATCAGAGAGACAGAGAGAGAGAGAATGGTTGTTTTTTAGTGGTGACCCAGATGCAGCTGAATTAGATGCAGCCTGTGTATGTGTGTGCTTGAGTGTGTGTGTTTGAAAAAGTGTGTACTTGAATGTGTGTGTGTTTGTGTGTGTGTGTGTTTGTATTGCGAATAACAAAACAAAACATGTTTTTGTGGATGAAGTAAAGAGCCAACAGTCCCTGCAGAGGGGTACAGAGCAACAGAGCGAGAGACTAAGAGATGCTATAAAAGAGAAAGAGAGAGAGAAAGAGAAAGAGAAAAAGAAAGAGAGAGAGAGAGAGAGATTGGAAAATAGGAGAACACAGGTGTTGCATCCAGGACGATTTCTATGACAACATCAGGATTACATTCAAAGTACCCCCAACACACACACACACACACACACACACACACACACACACACACACACACACACACACACACACACACACACACACACACACACACACACACACACACACACACACACACACACACACACACACAAATGCATTCAAAGTAAATTTCAAGTTTGATTTTATATGTCCAACGGTAGCCTATATTTTACATAGGGAAAGGAATTTAATTAAACAACACTGGCTCAGGCAAGCAGACACTTTTGCTTTTTCAACTGACAGAAATATCTGATCATTTGATTTCATTGAACGCCAGCAGTTCAACTGAGTGCATCACTTCTGAATTGAAACTGTGAGTGCGTGCCGATCATTATTCGTCTGAAATTCACCTCTCCGTTTTCTAACCACCTCCTCCCTCTCCTTTACCCTCTGTGTTTCCTCCTGGATGTCCTTGTTTGCTCTCCTGTCTCCTCCTGGCAACGCCAGCCTCACATCACTGCCGCTATTTCCCTCCCTTTTTCCTTCCCTTTTTTTAAATTATTTTCTGTCTATTTTGGTCCTGACGCGCTGCGCTTTAGGCAGAGTGCTCCGTCTCTGTGACTAAACTCCTGCTCCTCCCTCAGCCCCCCTGCTCCTTCTCCTCACTTCCTCTCCTCCAACCTCTTTCTCCTGTCCTCCTCCTATCCTCTCTTCCCCCTCTCTTCTCTTCTCCGCCTCCACCTCCCTCTCCTGTCCCCCCCCCCTGCACCTTCCTTCCCCTCTCCGCCTCCTTCTCTTACTCCTCTTCTCTACCTCGTATCAGCCTCCTCCTATCCTCTTCCTTCTACTCTCCTACTCAACTTCTCTACCTCTTCCTCTCCACCTCCCTCTCCTCTCTTCCTCCTCTCCACCTCCACCTCCATCTCCCACCTCATTTTCTTGTCCTTCCTTTACACTACTCTGATCTCGTTAACTATGCTGTCCTCATCGCATGCGGAGTGGCGACACACACCAAACGCACACACCAAACACACACGCCGTGCACAAACGACACGCACACACAGCCCAACGTTGCCTCCACTTACGTAATCAGATCATCTGGAGACTAATATTGTATAACAGAGATATTCCCAGGACACATTAATGGCCTCTTTTCTTGGCTGTTTTTATACCATAACCACACAGACACACACACATACACACACACACACAGTTGATGTTTGCTCACAGATAGATGATAAAGGAACTTTGCTTGAGTAGCAGGCCTCAGTGACATGCTACATACTTTCCGATAATAGCAACTGCAGAATGTGTTTTACTTTGATGGGTAATCCTTCCTCCTATACCCACTCCCCCCTACCTAGCAGGGAGAGGGATTTTGTCCTGTGGGGCACACTCTTGCATTTGCTTGGCCTTTGTTGTGGGGTGGGGGGTGGGGGGGTTGGGGTGGTTGAAGATGGGTGGAATAGTAAAAGAAGGACAGCTGGAGGGCAAGGGCAGATGAGGTAGACGTTGGACACGGGAATGGTGGTGTGTGTGTGTGTGCAAACACACACACACACACACGTGTCAACACATGAGAACAAGAGACTGGGAGGGGGAATGTCCTGGGAGAATGCACACACACACACACACACACACACACACACACACACACACACACACACACACACACACACACACACACACACACACACACACACACACACACACACACACACACACACACACACACACACACACACACACACACGTCAGTGTGTGTTTATGCATGTATGGCATGCCTGTGTGGTTGTGTGCTTGAAAACAGAGCATCTTGAGAGCTTTAGTGTCTTCATGGCTAATCGGCACAGTCCATAGTCAGAGGGTGCTGAGAGAAAGATAGAAGATACTGTATGTTTTTCCCATTTGGCTACGTGTCCCAAATTGTCCCAGTTTCTGTCTCTCAAATACATGTCATTGATAAGCCAATGAACAAAGGAACGAAGTCACATGGGCAAGATATGTCCAACTTCAATCAAGATGACCTTTCTTTCTGATCCTGCAACCACAAAATATATTCTGTGTTCCTTCAGAACACAACAAATAATTCAAAAGAAAATTAGGAGATAATAACTTTAAGACAAATAACTTTGAGTTGTTTGAGCCAAAAGCAATGTTACATGAATATGATTATAAACCTTAACATAAGAACCTGGAAGGAATGCAACTGGTATAGCATTTGCGGTTGCAACTGGTGTAGCGATTGCAACTGGTGTAGGGGTTGCAAGTGGTGTAGGGGTTGCAAGTGGTGTAGTGGTTGCAACTGGTGTAGGGGTTGCAAGTGGTGTAGCGGTTGCAACTGGTGTAGGGGTTGCAAGTGGTGTAGCGGTTGCAACTGGTGTAGGGGTTGCAAGTGGTGTAGCGGTTGCAACTGGAGTAGCCGTAGCAACTGGTGTGGCGGTTGCCACTGGTGTAGCAGTTGCCGCTGGTGTAGCAGTTGCCGCTGGTGTAGCGGTTGCCACTGATAAAGCATGAACAGCATACTCCAGCACATATGGAATGAGTATGGCTTGGAGATGTGAGGAACGTTACAGAGTAGTTTTGGTGTCATCAAGAGTGTGAAAGAGAATCACAGAGAAGGAACTGTATCACCAGACTCTCCCTGGGCTTTGTTGTGCTTTTTCATTGTTGTAGGGGAAGTGCCTTAGTTGTGTTTGTATTTTCAATGACATCATTGGTTTGCTTCCTTGGTTCTCGGGTTTCTGGCCTTGGGACACAGCTGATCATGTTCATAAATATTGTCCAGACCATTATTGATCAACCCATTAGCCTAAGTGGACCTGCTCAATGGAGAAATGTCACAGAGTTTCTCACGGTTTCAGAAATCCCAATACTTGGAGAAATAAAACCAAACCTAATTCCACTGCTTGATCTGATGTGCGCACGATAGCAATAGCCTACGTTGAAATACACCTGCAGAGACAAGTCGAAGGTGATCTATCGATCTGAGTGTGCTCGACATGTGGCCGTCATAATTGTTCTCATAGTGCGAGCTTTTAGAGACTGAAGATTGATTGTCACGTGGGAGAACCACAGTGTTATATTCTGTTGTAATGCAGTTTGGAACCTACGGCTGCTATTACAATTGACGTATCGAGTTATGTCAAATAGAATCCATTCAAATGTGATTTACATTGCATTAATATACCTACATTATTGATTTGATGGCCTTGTCTGAAATATGGAGGTTATAGACGATATGCTTTCATACCCATATAATAATTGGCCTGTCCAAACCAATATGACTTGAATAAAATAAGTCGGCTCATTTCAAATGCTAGGCCTACTCATTAAAACGTAATTGTTTGCGGTCTTTTTCTGCGTTGACTCGTCTGCAAAAAATCCCAATAAACCCCAATAAGTCAAAACAACACTTAAGACATGATGAACAAATCCCAATCAGGCTGCGATGAACACGCCATGAATAAACGTCTACCTGTTTTCGGTGCAAAAGACTTGATGCCCATCACCAGCACCAGCAGTGCCCCCATGAAGCACATCTGGAACGCGAACAACTCCTTTCGCTTTTTCCGTCTGGCTTTCGTCTTGCACTGGTTCGGCATCACTGGAAGCGAGTGACCTCGCAGTCCGAAAGACACATCAGGCATGATCCCTTCCGCCACCAAGCTGCCCATTGCCTTCTGGTTTGGTGTTCCCGTGCTTAGACCCGTTCGGATTCACGTACAGAAAGTACAGAAGTGGTCGAGGGTGCGCGCACGAAGGGTCTACGGAGTGAGGGTTCGCGAACAGCAAAGTTATGCTACACGACGGAGGGGATATTTAGTCGAAAGATTCGACAACGCCACGGGACGATAATACCACAAAAACACAAACAAACAAACCCTGTTCCTGTCGCGTAAAACGCACGGTCCTCTCTGCGCTAAATAACATCAAACGGAGTGTAGCTATCCTGGAGTGGACGATGGAGGAGAGCGCGGCACTCCATGGATGCGTCACCCTCGCTGCCTGTCTCTCGTGGAGTACGATTCACTCTGGAGCCGGAGATGTTGAGGGGAGAGGGAGAAGCGAGACGAAGGAGGAGGGGCGTGAAGGCGCGTGTGTTTCATGGGGCGATTGTGTATGGTTGTGTGTTGGGGGGAGGGGGGGAGGAGGGTGAGAGAGAGAAAGCGAGGGAGAGAGAGAGAGAAGATAGAGAGAGAGAGAGAGAGAGAGAGAGAGAGAGAGAGAGAGAGAGAGAGAGAGAGAGAGAGAGAGAGAGAGAGAGAGAGAGAGAGAGAGAGAGAGAGAGAGAGAGAATCAGTGTACAACGGTGTAAAGCTGTTTAACAATGCGGAGATGAGTGGAAAGGCCGATCAGAGGGGATCAACATAAGTGTACTCAAAAGAGAATGCACACAACAGTCAAGCAGGCAAACATTATATTGCTTCATAATGAAATTAATACAGCCTATCAATAGCAATGTTATATAAGATACAAGGGGGAGCAGGGGGAACATAAGAACAAACCATCATTAAAACAAGAACAATAATGGTCTCATCTCTTCAGTAAGAGTCAAAGAGGGCCATGAGAAACAATTGCAAGATGAAGCCTGGCCTGTGAGGCCGGCCAGGCCAAAGGTTTTGGGAAGAGGAGCCCATTACCAAAATCACTACCACAAAATAATGACACTGATCCTTTAAATACAAAAAACACTCAAGTAAATTAGGGTTGAGTTCGTAGCCTTTGACATACATAATCTATAATCTATATTCATCATGATGCATTCATATATATTTAATACATTTGATGGAGCATGTGGGACCGTACATGGTGTTCCATATATGAACTCTATGTATCAATGATTGTTGGACAGAGGTGTGCGATGATGATGTCATCGCAGGGGGACGCAAAGCGGGCATCCCATAATGCACTGTGATGGAACAGAGTGTGGCATTAATGAATGAGCTTGCAGATTACACCAACAGCCCCTTGGCCTGTTGCCTAGACAAGCATCATGTACAAACATGTGCACACACCAACAAAACCACTCACACACACACATGCATGCATGAATACAGAAGCTTACACACACACACACACACACACACACACACACACACACACACACACACACACACACACACACACACACACACACACACACACACACACACACACACACACACACACACAGTAGCTTGCACACATACACACACACACACACACATAAAATCTTGCACACACACACACAAAAGCACACAAACACACACATGCACGCTTCCTTCATAGCGGATTGGGTATAATCCCGGTGCTGAGGATAGTGTATGACGGCCTTGATTCCAGACAATGACAGTGACCTATCAAGTCTGTTGGATTAACCACAAGTAGAGAAGAACTCTAACTACAGCTTCCTATTTCACACCTATTTCACACAATCAATGCACTATTCTAAATCAAAGCTGTGTTGATTTCCTGCTCCTATGTGGGCTGATCATTCAGCCTGAAGGAATATTGTGGCCTTTTGCCTTAAAGCTGGTGTAGGTAAGATTTGAGAGTTGTAAAGAGAGAGCAGAAAAGAGCAATGATCAAGATTTTTAAAATAAAGATCTAAAAATAGTTATCCTCCCCCCCCCCGATGTTTATCCGCTATTCACGCACGTGTGAATGACAGGCAAAATGGATTCCCTGAACAAATCAGGGAGTGGCTGTCCTGATTGGTCAGACATGAGCCGAGATTCTTCTCCTCTTAATGACTAAATGTAAATGTAATGTAAATATATGTTGGAAGTTCAGATGGTCGACAGGAATAGCACAAGACTGTTTCATCCGTTTCATGTTCAAGGTGATCACCTGCAACAGACCGGTTCACCTTGGTGGGTGAAATTAGCCCCTAATAATTGTAGGGGACCTTTCATGTTAATTAAAAGCGATCTCTAATTACATTGGATTTATACATGTGATGCTAAAATCTTATAATCAACACAAATACAAACATACACACTCTGTTTGTAGTGCGATGATTTCAGACTGACTTTGATGTGTTTGATTCATTTATTGTCCTGTAAATCATTCCTGGATTCAATGTTCATCCTTCTCTGCTACCTATTGATGCCCATCCTCTTACCCTGCTTTTGATCGTTGTGGCTTGGGCTGGAACAGGTAAAAGGTTTTTTCTTTCAGCATAGCAGGCTGATTAGGGCGCATTTGAAATGCATTACATGAAATACGCAGAGAGAGAGAGAGAGAGAGAGAGAGAGAGAGAGAGAGAGAGAGAGAGAGAGAGAGAGAGAGAGAGAGAGAGAGAGAGAGAGAGAGAGAGAGAGAGAGAGAGAGAGAGAGAGAGAGAGAGAGAGAGAGAGAGAAAGAGAGAGAGAAAAAACAGAACAATGCGAGGGAGACATTGAGAATTAAAATGAACAGAGGGAGAGGGAGATAATTTGTTTTCCTAGTCAAACTAGAGAAAAGAGAAAGTAAACATGAAATGTGGGTGCCTATGAGAAATGAATTGTTCAGTGAATAAGAAAAGTACTTTTACCCTTTTGAAAGAGTGAAGAGTGCAATGAAGCAGTTCTAATCTGTTGTGCAAAGCAGACATCCTGAATCCCCTTGAAGTCATCCTGGCCTTTACACCGCAGTGTGTCAGCTTTCACACAGAGGTATTTTTGTCAGTTATTTAAAATCAAATCAGGTGTTTAATATACACGTGATACATTGAATTTAATGGTTGTTAATGGCTATTCTGGGATAGTTGCCCAATTGTAGCCCCAAATGAACCCTGTTATAACTAGCATGCTGGTTTTTGCCCAAGACAATTCTGAAATTGCACATTTTCTATAACACTTCCTCTTGGATTATGGTGGTAAAAAACATATTGGCAGGGAGAAATGACCAAAATCTGGTTAGGAGCTCGGACACGCTGCAACTCTAAACATGGCTTTAGTCAAAATCAATACATATCCAGACAAAACACTTACTGCTGAGTGACAGACTGTCCCTAGCACACAGTGTGTGCTTATACAATTGAGAACAAAAATCACAAGCTTAAAATATGTAGGACTCATAAGGGATTTGAGAGAGAGAGAGAGAGAGAGAGAGAGAGAGAGAGAGAGAGAGAGAGAGAGAGAGAGAGAGAGAGAGAGAGAGAGAGAGAGAGAGAGAGAGAGAGAGAGAGAGAGAGAGAGAGAGAGAGACGGACAGACAGAGAGAGAGAGAACAGTATGTAGCAGGCAAAGAGACAGAGGACATACTGTAGGGTGAAAGCTAGAGATAATCTCCAGAGATGGTAGATTTGTGGATTTATACCGATTCGCTGAAGCACAAACTTTTTTGTTAACTCTCCAACTATGTGAATCAAAACGGATTTGATAGCAAAGTATAACAAAAATACACTTTGTGAACAGCCTGAGGGATTATAATAGACCATAATCACCATGTTTTAATAACGCTAGTATTGCAACACAAATAGGGTATAATGGCTCAAGGTTAAAGTTGAGTTATTCATTATTCTACTAATTCCTTACTGGGTAATGGCTTGGTGTGGTTCAAAATTACTTAAAATATGATGACATAATCCATTAGCGGCTCAGCGTTACTTGAATACTATTCTAGTAAATGTTGAAAAGAGGCTGCTACTTGAAGCCATCTTTTTGGTGTGTTTTCTGTTGCTTTTTAGCCTCTGAATGTTTTATTTTTGTTAGTCTGGGGTTAGTGTAGTCTCAGATTTAATCGAGCGTTTGGCTCACGGTCCAGTGAATGATTTCATGTGTCCTTGTACGCTGTCCTCAGGAGCCCTAATGGTGAAGGTGGTGGTGACAGAGAATTATCCTAATGCTTTTCAGATGACAAAGGACCTGTGAGCCCCAACCAACAGATAAAAAAGATGGAGGTAAATAGATTAAATAGGTAAATAGATAAATGACTGAACACCAAATAAAAGCACTTCAATAAATTGTTACACGTGTGGTGTTACATGCTTGAAATTAACTACCCTGTCTACTATGATTTGTTGAATGATGTATAGCACACACACACACACACACACACACACACACACACACACACACACACACACACACACACACACACACACACACACACACACACACACACACACACACACACACACACAACCATTAAATACACAGTGCCTGCCCCTTAAATGCTTTACCTGCATGACTCAAGCCCTCAGAGTTTTATGTGGAAGTATCAGTCCCTCCTGCAAAGAGAGTACATAAAGAGAGCCATAGCCTTCATCTCTCAACACTCCCTTTATTCCTGTGAATTTCCTTATTTAGGTTTTGTTTTTCTTTGTTTTGTTACTTGAAGGAACAGGTAGTGAGGTTGTGAGATCCAAATCCTTTTTTCAAGTTTGTACTTTTGTGTAGTTTCTGCTCTCAAGTGGGCATTATTAAGGAATTAATGCAGCTGTAATTGCCTTGCAGTCGTTTTGAATAAACTACATGCTGTTTTATTTTAAATGTCCATCATCTGGGAATAATTGAATAAATCCAAACAGGTCCCCAAAATAAACACGTTATCAACCCATTGTCGTGTGTGCATTAATAGAGAGTGAGTGACTGTGAGTACCATGTAAAATTGAACATTTTAACCATACTCATGACAGTCTATCCTCTGTATTCCGTGCATGCATCAGAACAGCACGGAAGGTTGTTTTGTCTTGGCTCTTTTCTCAGATCAATAAGCTCTGTGACTGAACCTCATACTCTCCTGCACCGTATGCAAAGCTAGGATTCTCCCTCCAGGGATTCTCCCAGAACACCACTGTCTCTACTCCACAGGCTATTCCAGTAGCTCTGTGTTGTCTGCTGTCGCTATATTAGGAGAGATGGATCTGCTTTCAAGGAGCTTCCAAGGACAGAGCACAGGGGTGCAGAGGAGGAGGAGAGGAGGAGAGGGTGCCAGGGAAATAGAGGAAGGGAGAAGAGAGGAGAGGTAAAGATAGGAAAGCGGGGAAGAAGAGTTAGCAAGGAGTGTAGAAAGGGGGAGAGGATGCCAGGACAGGATGGGAGGAAGAAGAGAGGAGAATTGAAGAAACAAAGTGGGGGAGAAGAGGAGGAAAGTAGTGGAGAGAGGATGAGGAGAGGAGGCCAGGAAAAGATAGGGGATAAAGAGAGGGAATAGGTGTGGAGAAGAAAGCGGGATTGAAAAGGAGATAACGAGCAAAGAGGAGAGGAGGACACCAGGAGAACAGTGGGGACTGGAGGACAGAAGGACAGAGGACAAAAGAGGAGAGGTGAAGAGATTGTGTAAAGGAAAACCAGAAAGAAGTTTAAGCAGAAGGGATCGGGCTGAGAGAGAGAGAAAGAGGTTGCCGTGGATGAGTGAGTGTGGGCGAGTGTGTGTGTTTGTCTGTGAAGATGGAGTGCAAGAGAAGAGGAGGGTGAAAGGTGAGGTCCATTGGGCTGACAGGAGAGATGAGATAAGGGGTGTGCAGGAGAGTGATTGGGGTGAGTTGCTCAGTAACACTGATTAGAGGAGATGGCAGTGCTCACAGCAGTGTGTTAGTCTTTGGCCACATCATAAACTAAACACACAGACAGACATTAACCATAAACACACCACACAGGGAAGCCCTATCCTTATACTATCTGCTTTAGCAAGAAAGTTGATGGAGTCATTTATATTCCTTAATTCCTATAACACTTTTGATTCCTATTAACTATTAACATCACATTTTGCACACAAACAATGAAATAATACATTGAAGATAAGCAGGAAATATTATCACTGACATTATCATTAAACAGCTTGTTATTTTTGTGATAATTATAATTGTTCTACTTAGCAGTAGACGGCTATGCAAGAGCATTCATCTGGACTAGACACCTTGACAAATGGTATCGAAAGAACTGTGTGATTTAAATAATTATGTATGTATGTGTGTGTGTGTGTGTGTGTGTGTGTGTGTGTGTGTGTGTGTGTGTGTGTGTGTGTGTGTGTGTGTGTGTGTGTGTGTGTGTGTGTGTGTGTGTGTGTGTGTGTGTGTGTGTGTGAGAGCGTGTGTATGTGTGTGTCTGAGGCTGATGTTGTGGGAGTACAGGATGGGGGGCTGGGGTGTGAGGGAGAGGGGTGCTGATGAGAGAGCGATAAGGACATTTATTTGAATAATTGAGTTTATTTAATGTCAGGCCAATCTGTTTGGATGACCCTCATCCTCTCCTCTGTCCTGCTGTGACACCTACACTCTGCATGTCTCTCCCCTCCCTTCTCTTTCTTTCTCCCTCCCTCCCTCCCTCCCTCCCTCCCTCCCTCCCTCGCTCCATCCATCCATATCTATCTGTTTGTCTGTCACTCTGCATATTTATATATACCTGCAGTTAATCACAGAGACCTACTGGGAACTAAAGATAGAGAAGGCCAGTTGACATATTTAGAAGGATCCGCATGCCTATAAATAGACACGGGATCCATACCTCAGCCAGAATGTCGAGAAACCTTGGGGGGAGTTTATGGAACCAGCATCTTCTTGTATGGGACCAGAACCATGTTATGGCAATAAATAAACGAGGGAAAGGGTTGTGCCTGTGAGACATGGGAAATGGTGATCGGATGTTGAACTCAAAGTCCTCAAAATCAACCACTGAATGTGGGAAATCTCTTTAATATTATTCAACATTAACTACTCAACGTAATATTTTGAAAATATATTTCAGTAGTTAGTACTGTTCAAAACATCACAGCCGATAGAACCAGATTCTGCAATTGGTGTGAATGTGAATAAATCATTAACCAGAGGGAACGTGTGAGTAAGCTAATAGTTTTAAGGATGACATTTGCACAGGTGAGAGAAAGAAACAGAGACAAAGAGAGAGACACAATGAGAGAGGGAAATTGAGAGAGAGAGAAAGAGAGAGAGAGAATATGATCAAGAGAGGAGGAGGACATTGTCACGGTGACTTTACCATCTGCCCGCCAGCCACACACACACCCCCTCCCTAACTGAGTTGCCTAATCCTCGCTTCGAGCCACGCTCCAAGTGTAGACAAACTAATGCTTTTTAATCCACAAACCTCCCCGTCAACACTTAACAACATCACATGATTCCTGGTCTTGTGTTAAACACACGGTAAAGACGCCAAAGCCCACTGCTGCGTGATGACAAAATGCAGAAACACAAAATGTACCGTCACATGGATGGACCCAATAAGTGTCAGTTATTTTTCCTGAAGTCTCTCTAGATGTACAGAAAAAAACAAAAGACACAACGGTGCACGTTCAGTCTGTACAGCTGAAACGTCCCGGTCGTCCCACACACACGTCTGACTGCATAACACAAAACTCTGTGTAGATATTGACAATACTTCCCCATGACATTCACAATAAACTAGTCAGAGATCTGGGCTCAAGAAATGCCTGGGGGTGGGGTTATTAATATTCACAGTGCTGACGGAGGTGACCTATGATAATATACGTTCATTTATGAGACAGAACGTCTCTCTCTCTCTTGCTCTGCATGTCTGTTTAGGTCATCTCAATGACTGCATTAGGGCACATTTTTTAATCCTGTCATGCATGTGTATAAACACACACAGTAAAAGAGAGGAGAGAGAGGAAAGAGAGGGAGATAGAGAGACAGAGAGACAGAGAGAGAGACACAGAGAGACAGAGAGACACAGAGAGACAGAGAGACAGAGAGACACAAAGAGAGAGAGTAAACTTGGTTAGGAGACGTCCTCCCCCAGGGCTGTCATTGATTGGTCCTTTCAGACTCACTTGTCCTCAGGAGACACACATATACGCGCACACACACACACACACACACATACTATGTGCTCTATAGTTTAACGCCGGCTGACGCCATCAGTCACCACACATATTATCTGCATTTGATGAGCATTACTACATTACACCGTGGATTCATGTGTATACCGTCTTTTCCTCTGTAACACACTTGTGTTTCACACAAACACTCACATACACAACCCATATTGGTAAATCAAATCCTGAGGGACCAAAACACATCCCTCCACTGTTATCTCATCCAAAAAGTGATAAATCTCTCTCTCTCTCTCTCTCTCTCTCTCTCTCTCTCTCTCTCTCTCTCTCTCTCTCTCTCTCTCTCTCTCTCTCTCTCTCTCTCTCTCTCTCTCTCTCTCTCTCTCTCTCTCTCTCTCTCTCTCTCTCTCTCTCTCTCTCTCTCTCTCTCTCTCTCTCACAACCTAGTTGGCACAAACTAACCATATAAAAAATCAGGTGAACAGTGTTAGCATGGCGAAATGCTAACACTGCATGTAGTGATGAAAAAAATCTAACCTTCGAAAAATCCATAAAGCTTCATTGAGAATTTCCCTCTCTCTGCTAAGATGGATTCATAGCTTTTGACAGACAACTTGGTCTCTATAATAGTTAGTTAAAGTTGAACAAGAGTGCCAAACTTTATAGAAAAAATAAAGAATTTCAGTTTTGTAAGTCAACCGAGGTAAAAGCTTTGGTGTGACTGTGGAAAATGGGTGAGTAGGAGAAGACGAAAGAAGAGTAATAGAGAGAGAGTGAAAGCAAGAGAGAGAAGGGAGCGAGAGCGAGAGCGAGAGCGAGAGAGAGAGAGTCACAAGCAGGACTTGACAGTCACAGAGAGTGCCTGAAGGGAGGAGAGATATGGGAGAGGTGACAGATAAGATTTTGGTGAAAATACACCCTATTCAACAAAAGTCTCACTTCAACAACCAAACAACAATCAACCCACAACAAAACAACCCATGGACAACACATTCAGCGGCAACAGCAAGCAATGCAATTAAAAGCACACAACATGATGCTTTTTTCCCCCCCAAGTAGGCCTACATTTATTACATTGTTGAACATTAGTAGCACAACAAGATGACCTTGAACCAATATAAAAGCACATCTAAATGCATACTGAGCCATTGTGCCTCAAACACTGGTCTGTATTATACCCAAGCACTTCTTTGCAATCTCAGCTTCTACCGTTCTACTGACTGCGTAAAGTAAACAAAACCCATCCCAAGCAGTGAACAACACAAGCAGTGCCAGCCGGGAGGCGGCTGTCAATGATTGCAATTACGTATGAATGGAGGCTGAGTAATGGTTTGCATGATTAGCTTAGATGTAGAAGAAGAAAGTGAAAGAAAATACGCAGGTTAAAACACGCCTCATGCCGAGCGGGTTTGTGATTTAGAACCGTTTGATAAACACTTGAAAGGCCACGTGATCGGCACAGCTCCCAGGGGAATGGAAATGCATGGGCTGAATGGGGTTGAAGTGTATTCCTCTTGTAGTGGGTGAAACTACATACATTGAGCCAACCCCTAGGGAAGAAAATTCCCCAAGGTATGGAGGAACGCAGAGTGTGAAAGCTTTCATCTTATCTTGTTGTGGGGTCATCATTAAAATGGTTAATTTCTCATGAATAATAGAAACAAACCCGTGGACCTCCATTTACCGAAAGGGCTGCGTTACGTTTTCTGGACATTTTATTTTGCAGCTCATGTTCCAGAAAGGATCTCAAGGCATGGGATTAACATTATTCCCTCTGGATCCCACAATTCCTGTGAACTGGTCCCTACCAATATGCGCACCCTATACACTTCAGCAAACCTGATTTGTATAAATAAAGTTATATTTGTCATGAGAATTGTATACGTAATAAGTGTTTTCTATGCAAAATGATCTGTGGAGCTCACCAAAACACTCGCACTCCACACACACACACAGACACACAAACACACACACTTGCCAGGTAACCAACCTATGCATGTTGATGTACAGTGGAAACCATCTATGAGTTTCCAAAAGGCTCCAGAAACCTGTTCAGAATGTGTCCCTGCCTTACGTCCCATGGCAATAAACTGGAAAGGGTTGGATGAACGGATAGATGAATAAAACCGCCCATGTCAAAACAGAAGCATGTGCTATTTTACAGAAAAACCATGCTTTGCACAAAGGCTACTTCTCTAAATAATATAAAAAAGGGGATTATCCAACTAACATTTTTCAAATTATGCAGATGGCTAGGTGTAAAGGGTCTAAGCCAAGTGCCCTCCAAAACCACTACGGTTTCTCAATAACATTAAAAAGAGAAGGCAATCGTGATAACTGCTATTCAGTTAGGAATATCCTGTGCACAATTAGCCACATTGAAAGGGCCAGAGCCCAGGGCCATGTGAATCACCCAGCACATTGAACCTCTCCACTGATCTCTACATCAAGGACAATAGAGCATGGAGTTTTTTTGACCATTTCCTGCTGCCGTAGAATGTTTCTCCAGTAACCTGTTATTCATTTATATGGTCTGTTGTCATGTTGGCAAAATGATCTTTTGCCATGTTTGTCGAGGCAGTAAGGAAGGTAAATGTTACCCATCCATACTGCTCCAAATGTATGTCTTTGAATTTTGAATAGTGTATTAAAGGTTGAAGTCAGTGTGTTCTTATTTTTCACTGGAATCAATGACCAAAGTACCAGCATTTTAAATGTCAGCCATAGAGCGGCATTCCTTTTCAGTACAGAATAGGTGTTTAGCTATTGTAGGCCACCCATTGAAAGATCACAGAGATAAACTATAACACAATTATTGTTTTTACACTTTGAAGTACTGTATGAATAGATTACTACAACTATTCAACCAAATACATTTAAAGTGTTAAAAATAGTATATTATCTGTGAACCAATGATGACAGTTTCAGCGCTTATCAGTGGAGGTGACACTACACCTATCAATCTACTTTTCAAACAGGCATCTGTGAATCGGAGGCAGCAAAATGAAAGAAAACGTGTTTCTCCATTCATATTTGCATAGTGATTATAGTAGTTATATTTTGTGGAGTTAACTACTGAAACTAATAACACCACCACCACAGTGAAGAATGTTTGAGTCGTTGAGATTGTACAAGTCAGATGTTACAAAACTGACAAATAGGACAACATGCCATTTTTTAGGCCAGTGCTCAAGTCATTCAAGAGGTCGGAAAAGGTGCAAGTTTAATATTTCTTTCTTCATTTCTTATTGTAGTCAGGTAATACAAAATTTAGATTTGTTTACAACAAAACTATTCCTTTAAATAAAGCCCAGATGGGATTGTTTTGTTTAGGACAGCTTTAGGTCTCAGGGGTAGTTCAGGAAGCTGGATTGTCAGCTCACCAGTAACACATATTTGACTACAGTTTTTATGTTGGGAATCTGAGTTTTTAAAAACTAAACATGAATCCGTCATAAGTATATATATAAGTATATATAAATAAATAAATAAATTACTTACCTGGTTAACGGAGTTATTCTGCCTGGTGCAGTACCCCATCTGGACTCTCATATTTTGCTGGCAAGTGTCTTTTTTTGTATTTTCACAGACACCCTCTGCTATGGGCTATAATGTAAAAGTCTTTCTCTGCAACAACTGCAATCCAATCCATGTTTGTCGAGTTCCCTTTCCAAGTTGCTGTATTTCATGCTCCGAAAGAACCGTGAGTGACATCTAGCGTCAGCCTCCGGGCATCACACTGAGACCTGACCATGACGCGAAACTGGGAACACTTGGCTTTATTGGTTACATTAAACACGGGGAATTATCCATGGTTTTATTTAAAAAATTGCATCCGTTGTAATTTAGTGTATTTTTTATTGGCAGCAACATTACATTTCCCTTAAATCCTGTAATATATCTCAAATTAAGAACGCCCTCATTCACTCACCTTTATTCAAAAACACAAACTACCATTGCAAAGAAACATAGTCATTGGTAATGTCGTACTTGTTGCATTCAGATACACATCAGATATAACCTTTGCTGTGCCTAACCAGTGCTCCTCTGCAACATTCCTGCAAGAAATATAAAACGTTTCTGCGACTACTGCTGCGGCTGTAGGATACTAGCTACTACTTTCTAAACAGAACAAGTATGTGACTCCAAAAAGCAGTAGGTAACTGATACAATGTACCTGAAGTTATAACCCTGCGCTGAACCAAATCTCACTGTGGTGCACACTACCGATATCCCAGGGGCTGTCGTAGAACGCCCCCGTGTATGTGTTGGCCCTGAAGGACTTCCCAGCCATTGTCAGCATCTCGCGCAGCTCATCCACGGTGGACGAGGCCTTGCTTTGGGTCGCCGGGCCACTGAAGCTCCTTCAAAGAAATGAAAGAAAAAGTCGTTTTCTCTAAGCATGTCAACAAACTCGACTTAAACCCTGATCCAACCTCATGCCCCTAACTTTGAGAGACCACCACACGTCTGGAAAGACACTCTTTCCATGAGGTACCCTCTTTGTTATTTCGTTGAAGAAAATTTGTCATGACGTTTTATAATCTACTTTATCACGAGCTCATAAGCCTTTGTAGGATACCTGACGTATACTTTTCCAGCGGGTCTCACTTCCTTTGAGATGGATGCGTCGAGGGATATAGGCAGCTGAGTGCCCGGGGTAAAGAACCATGAGACGGACACCTCAGGCTCGCTGCCGTCCTCTTCTCCTTGCCGGACGGTGATTAGAGTGGGCCAGGTCATACAGGGTACCGTTCGACCTGGAAAAGAAAAACATAAAAAACAACTTTTGAAACGTCTAAATAAAAGCGCACGCAATATGTTCTTGCGTAACCATGAGTGAAATAACTGTGTTTTTCTGGGGGAATGTATGTTTGCCTTGGGGTTTAGGTTATCTGTTATCTTTTTTTTTTCGTTTCACATATTTCCGCTTACAATAGGCCTATAGCTATGTGCTGTCGTACTTGAATTGCGCAATGATAATACAATTATCTATCTTCCGTGTGCATGGAGCCTTTCTTTTGGAATTTACGGGGTGTGTGTAAAACAATATTAGAAATAAATGTTTTTAAAAATGATCTTTTATCAAAAGCTCGTAATTATCAAATGGTCTGACTTTAAAAAAACTGTTTTTAAAGTCCTGATATAAAAGTAGTGGGACAACAAGACTGTGGTCTGTTATAAGGGCCACTATGTGTATGCTATGAACAACTAGGCCTATGTGCGAGAGCACACTGTTATTATTTTTATATAGACATATATACCTTCGACGTTATTCCCTTTGCGATACTTATCCAGTTTCCAGTAACCCTCGGTTAGATCAGGTGTACTAGTGCTTTTAACACTGACCGTCATCCACAGCGTTTCGACATAGTCGCGCTCCTCAAATTCCTAACATTAACAGGAGGAAGGTAATGCAAATCAACGTACTTTGAAAAAACGAACACATACAAGACAATGCAAATCAACGATCCTTCGGGACAACTTACACCATTCTTGTTTACCACTGTAAACTCGGGGCATTCGTATGATGTGTGACAGAAGTCCGGAGGGACCCAGCTTCGTATCCCAGACACCATGGCAAGGATGAGGAGCGCAGACAGCCACGGAGTCTTTCCCTTTTCCATGTTACCAAACTACTGAAGTGGGAAAGTCTTGGTGGTGAGTTCACAACAGACGACGCAAGCTGCAAGCGCACTGCTGGCTGGTCAGACCTCCGAAGAATGTCACCTACCTGGTTAATCAGAACAAGTCTGAACCCCCCCCCCCCCCCCCCCCCGCTAAGAATCCACCGAGCAATGCAACAACAAAAGCACGTCGGCCTTTATGTCTTATCTTAAAGACAATAGTGTATTGTATTGTACTGTTTGAAGATAAGCAAATTTCCTCTGCTGATCAAGTGTGTTATCGGTTTTGTCCACAAATGTGTTATTTAGTCACCGCTTGTAAAAACACTTGTGCGTAAAAGGGTGGAGGCCTCTGCTTGATCTCTTTTTTTTTTATCACACCGAATTGTAGAGAATTCATGTAGACAACAAGGCACGTAAAGCGCCTCATTAGGTCAAAGATAGGCCCAGCGGGCCAGCCTAACTGGTTTTACTGAAGAAGTAACATGTGTCTGAACTCTTCTCTGCTTCAGGCATTCATATTCACTGTGCCATCGGAGTCTCTTTAATGCAGACATCGGACGTCTTAGTCTCTATAAGGTGCCCATCAATAAGGGCAAGGTTGGATTATCCGCAGGGGCCCCTGGGCACTGACGGTAGATATTTTGATGTGTCAGTTTAGCACTAAATGTAGGCACATTCAAAGTGATTTGTGCATGTATATAGTGTGTATTGAATAATCAAATTCAATTCAATTCATAATCAAAAAGTAGAAACATTTTGAAAAAGCCTCTGTAAATATATGGCCACTTATCACAGCAAACTATTTAATAATTACTAATTAAAGAAAAAAAAAGATAATTACTAACTTAATCATTCGACCCCAAAATGTACCCACAAAATGATGCAAATTTGCCTATTTTCGATCGTATGTATATTCAACATGTACAATGTAAGCATTATAGGATGAAGGGATTTCCCCCCTATACCTGGTCTCCCCTTTAATAAATAAATAAATCAAATAGTAGGTTAATAAGTTAATTTGTTGTGGAACTTGTTAAGTGAATATGTTTGTTTTACGCTTGTGTGCGTGTGTGTGTGTGTGTGCGTGTGTGTGCGTGTGTGTGTGTGTGTGTGTGTGTGTGTGTGTGTGTGTGCGCGCGCGTGTATAGGCTTACGTGTATATGCGTGTGTGTTTGTGTGTGTGTGGTTGACTTGGTACAATGCTTGTTACCGAATTGGTCGTCATTACTGCAAATCCTTCCTCGTTGACTCGTCTGAAAATAAGGGGGTGGGGGGGGGGGGGGGGGGGGGGCGTTCTCTTACTTTGCTTGAGCCACTGCCCCCAAATGTCTTTGCACGTCCCTCTGCAAAATTACAGTGGCAGAGAGACGGACACTTATTTCTTGCCCTACATAGAGTGAGACCACCACTTTGAAAATATATAGGCATACACAGATACCATAAACATCAGCTTGTATGGCCCGAAATAACACCATGGGGTGATAAATTACACACAGTGGTACGCTCCCAAACCCAACAGCAGGTGGCGCCAGGTAGCAGCGAGAGAAATGCGTTCAGACAGCGAGCGGGTTTAAAGCCGTAAAAGAGAGTGATAAATGTGTTCAGCACTATTCGGATGCTCTATCTGCTTGCCCCCCTTCGGGCTTTCTTTAACGTGGTGCACATGCTGCGCCTGTACTTATAGGCCTATCGTGCCCGCGCCTCCACCGGTTTGTGTGGTCGGACATCCGTAATGCATGGGAGGAACGCCTGTGCGTCGCGCACGGCTGGAGGAGGCATGCACCTGCACAGAAAACGCCCACGAGCCGGCAAGGGGGTCTTCCGAAGCCCCAGCATGCATGCGGACTGACTAGGCAGCTGTACAGGGCTGGGGACATAGAAGGCACGTTGAATAGGACATCGGAGCTGCAGCATGGGCGTGGGGACGAGTCATCGCAAAAAAGATGCGGGGAGAGGAATAAACCAGATTGCTTTTGGATAAAAACTAGATTAGATGCACACTTTATTTCGTTCCCGTGGCCTGTTCTTTTCTGACTCATTGCATACTTTTTGTGGTGGTGGTGTGTGTGTGTGAACCTGCACTTCTGTAAAAAAGGATGGATAAAGCCATGCCGACGAAAGCTTCCGCAGTCAAGAGCTCACAGGGTTCGGCCGATGACCTCTCAAAAATAACCGACGAGGTGCTGTTAAAGTGGGGCAAAGACGAGCTGGTTCGCCGGCTGCGGAGGTCAGAGGCGGAGAAGATGAGCGTTATCTTGGACCACAGTAATTTGATGCGGGAGGTGAATCGGCGGCTCCAGCAGCACCTTACCGAGATACGGAGTCTGAAGGTGAGTTGGGCGGAGGGGAATCAGAGGGGTCCCCTAACGCCCCCAGGTTCGATTTCATTGTACATAAAGATAAGCACCGTTATAGAGGATATCTCGCCCGAACGTGCAGGTCTACTCTGGGCCATAGCGCATTACAAACACAGCTCGCACTAAGGAAACATGTTTGATCAGATATGAGCAACCAAGGTTAAAACGGTTACCCGCTACATTCATTCAACCTGTTGCGTACAGAATGCTAAATGTGCACCTTCATACAGCCCTCATTCTATCATGTTAACACTATAGCTTGAACGAAAAAGCTATTTTCCATTATCTTAATGTTGACAGGTAATATGATAGGAACATGTAGAGGAAGCATTTTGTAGTTAGCTCTAAGCCAAGCATACAGCATTTCCAGCCTCTCTGACGTCAATGATAAATCACAATTTAGTCCGGTCGTGTAATCCATTTCTGCATGGCGGATCTACCTGTGTGTGCTTATGTGTGTGTGTGTGTGTGTGTGTGTGTGTGTGTGTGTGTGCGCGTTTGTGCATGTAAAAACCCCAGGACGTGAACCAGAAGCTGCAGGAGGACAACCAGGAGCTGCGGGACCTGTGCTGCTTCCTGGACGACGACCGGCAGAAGGGGAAGCGGGTGTCGCGGGAGTGGCAGCGTCTGGGCCGCTACAGCGCGGGCCTGATGCGCAAGGAGGTGACGGTGTACCTGCAGAAGCTCAAGGAGCTGGAGCAGCGGCAGGGCGAGCTGCTCCGCGACAACCTGGAGCTCAAGGAGGTGTGTCTCATGCTGGAGGAGGAGCGGGCTGAGGCGGCGGCGGCGGCGGCGGCGGTGGCTGTGGCGGGGCGGGCCGCTGCCGGTGGGGGCGAAGTTGGTGGGGGCAGAGCGGGTGGAGGCCCAGGGCCGGGGTGCGACGCCGGCTGCAGGAGCTCCATCGACAGCCAGGGAAGCCTGTTGGGAGGCGGGCCCGCGCCGGGCCTGCTCCGCGACGTGGGCGACGGGAGCAGCACCTCCAGCGCCGGGAGCACGGAGAGCCCCGACAACCCCCAGAACAAGCCTCCCCCCGTGGGCGGGCAGCCGGTCCCCGGCGCCGGCACCCTCCCCCAGCCGGGGCCCGGATCGGCGCCCCCCTCGGGTCAACCCGGATCAAAGTTCAGGGACGGGTGCGTCCACGACGTGTGGGGCCGGAGACACAGCTCCACCCCGGAGTACTACACCTTCCCCCAGTCGTAC
The DNA here is from genome assembly GCA_026745465.1 of Lota lota. Taxonomy (NCBI): domain Eukaryota; kingdom Metazoa; phylum Chordata; class Actinopteri; order Gadiformes; family Lotidae; genus Lota; species Lota lota. The sequence continues at coordinate 6,001,520 of JACYXH010000802.1, forward strand.
CGCCCCCGTGGAGGCTCCCTCACCAGCCTGGAGGCCCGGGCCATGCGGGGCCTGGGCTCCGAGAAACAGGGAACCAAGGCCAGCCCCGCCCGGCAAGCCTGCGTGACCCACGCGCCCTGTAGCGTGGACATGCTGGCCCTGAAACACGGGCCGGTGGCCCCGGGGCAAGGATCACCGGGCTCTGGGGCCAAGTCCAGCCCGGACCTCTCCCAGAGACACAGGGTGGGCAAGGCGGGGGGAGGGGCTTGCTGTGGTAGTCCTGAGAGCAAGAGGGCGGGGATGGGGCAAGGGGCGGGGCCCGGCACGCCAGAGCACCTGAGGAAAGGGAGGGTCATCGTTGGGAGTCCAGAGTCCATACGACACGCCCCGCACCACCACCACCTCCAGCAACACCAGCACAGCCCGGGGGCTGACCATGGTAAAGGGAGGTATGCTGGCGGGTCCCCCGGCAGGGAAGGAGGACCGAGGCGACCCCCGGGAGAGGAGCTCTCCGCCCACCAACGCAGCCTGTACAACGGTAAGGAGGAACACTCATGTGGACGGCCATTAAAGTGACAATGTGCGAGATCTGCACAGCTATCGGTTGCTAGCATTTACTCGGCAGAATAAAAAAATAAACACCCTTGCAACCACTTTTGTCTTACCGTGGCCCCTCCCACTTGCTGTGGTTGCCGGCACTCCCTCAATAACAACCAGCAACCAAAGCCAACAAGCTACAGTCGTGTCTACACTCTGTGACAGTTGTGACAGTTCTTCTTTTCCCTCCACCTCTCGATTTCTGCTATATTAATCCTGGTTTTACCCCTCTTTATGCTGTGTACTTTATTATACATGCACTGAGGTGCTTTTGCAGCTGAAGGCGCTGGGTATGTAGTTAGCTCCGCCTAAGCAAGACATAGCTAGTGCCATGTGGTAGGGTACGCTAGTGTCATAGCTAGTGCCGTGTGGTAGGATACACTAGTGTCATAGCTAGTGCCATGTGGTAGGGTACGCTAGTGTCATAGCTAGTGCCATGTGGTAGGGTACGCTAGTGTCATAGCTAGTGCCATGTGGTAGGGTACAGTAGTGTCATGGCTAGTGCCATGTGGTAGGATAGCTAGTGTCGTTCATTGGTTATACTCCTCCACACAGGGCAAGCACGCCCCCTGGAGTAACTACAAGTAAAGTCAACACAAGATTTTACTCTGGCCCGAGGTAAAACTTTCCAAATACAATAAATCAGGTATAGGGAGAGCTATAATGAATGGGATTGTTGCTATTTGTTGCTATCAACACGTACTACAGATATATATAGATACATATCTATATATAATGGGGAATCTTCACGCACAGCTAATTTCTAATAGACAAGAGTAGGGCTTCATACACGCGTTGTGGAAACATGGCGGTCTGCGACATCAATTCTGTTTTTGCGGAAACAATTCTGGAAATGTTATACAATTGCCGTGATTGGTTTAAATATGATCTAAATATTTAACCGCTCTCGCCCTAAGGGTTTGTGGAGAAGCAACTACTACAATTATCGATGACCTTGGTTTGTCTAACCCAAGGACGCTCTGAATGACTACCACCAGAGTGAAACTAAGCTTCAACCCAACACACACACACACACACACACACACACACACACACACACACAAGCACGTGCACGTGCAGACGCACACACAGACCTCAGCTGCAGACAGAGCCAGGGGAGAAGACATATAGAGTCACAGAAGATGATGGATTGGACAGAACGAGGGTGAGCACCGAATGACATGAAAAAAGAGAGCTAGAAATCTCAAATAGAATATGAAACCACTGGCGATAGGGAGTTACTGACAGAAAGTAGAGATACTGATCAAAGTTTGTACATATCGAGTGTGTGTGTGTGTATGTATGTGTGTGTGTGTGTGTGGTAAGGCCATTAGGAGAGTAAGAAAAACTGGATGATAAAGAGTATTTGAAACCCTTTGTGAAAGTGGAGATAAATATGCATCTGTCCTGGATAAACACTGGTGTTTGTGAATACACACAGACTATTAGCATGGGATACACACACTCACACCAGAGAGAGAGAGAGAGAGAGAGAGAGAGAGAGAGAGAGAGAGAGAGAGAGAGAGAGAGAGAGAGAGAGAGAGAGAGAGAGAGAGAGAGAGAGAGAGAGAGAGAGAGAGAGAGAGAGCTGTCAGCTAAACCATCCATTTACTTTAATCAGCTTGCACTTGACAGTTGCTCAATCCATCTTAAAATTGAACTTGATTTCATTTTTAATTTGTTGCCCTGGAAAATGAGCTAGTTTAAAATGAAAGGATGCATTTTGCACTTTGAAACATTGGAGGAGGAGGAGGAGGAGGAGGAGGAGGAGGAGGAGAAGAATAAGGGGATGCCATGTTGAATATATTTGACTCACTTTCAACCCCGCCTGTCTCAATTTCCCTCCTCTAAAATATGAAGTGCCCCCTATTGGTCATTACAGGCTGGCTTCCGGCTCCCTGGTGAGATGATTGGCTACTTGGAGTGCTTGTTTGATTCTTACCAATGGGGCGGGACTGTCTAGTGTCCCTGAGACAGATAGAAGCATCCCGACTCAACGGGCCCCTGGGCTTTGGTTTAAGATTCTTGAGGGCCACCTTTGACCTGTAGGCCTCTAGTCCTGAGTCTGGTGCTGACAGGTTCCGCTAAGGGACTCTACCCCCCCTAAGTGCTGTTTGCGCAATTCTGTATTTTGTATTTGTGTGTGTGTGTGTTTGAGATTGCTTGTGTGCATGCGTGTGTGTATGTTTGAGATTGTGTGTGCATATATGCATGCATTTGTGTGTGTTTGAGGTTATATGTTTGAGGTTATGTGTGTGTGTGTGTGTGTATTCTGCAGTGCTGAGGGGAAGTGCTCAGTGCTCCAGCTGAGTCCAGAGGAAACAGCTCCGTTCAATATAGGTGAGGAGTCCTGACTCAGCTCTTGCCAGCAAACAATAGAAGATGAATCTACTACTGAGTATCGCTGCATCGTCCTCATACATGTTACTGCTGTGCCAACTCTGTTTACTACACAAGAGGCATCAGCACAATACATGTTTTCCATCATCTTATATTACCATCTTTACCACCCTGTCATCGCTTGTTTTTGTCTTTCTTTTTCTCTCTATTTGCTCTGCACTGATAACATCTATTGTACCCTTTAACCCAAGGATCTAAGGGACCAGACACACCTTTGGGCCACCACCTCATGTTGAACACAGCTCTATGGTTTGGCCTGCTAGACAGCCAGTTAACCAGCTATCCAGCCCACCAGCCAGTTAGGCAGCCAGTGTAAATCTTCATTAGGCATGTGACAACAAGGGTCAGCAACATTGCTAATGGCTGTCCTTCATTTGAGCAGCTTGGAAGCATGTTACCCGTAAAGAGTACTCATGACCCCGTGTCATTTCCATTTAAAAACACTATTTTTGTTAGCAAGCAGACACGTAGAACACTACATCTGCGAGCGTGGTAGAAAATGGTAGTGGTTGAATGATATCTTCTGAGTGTTGAACAGCATTTAACAGTAAGGACATCACCCTCCCTGGATTTGATTAATATCTGTGTGGAGGGGGTGAGGGTTCCCCCAAACAATCACATTAAATTGAGCCGAAATGAATTAGAAGTTATGGAAGTTATGGAAATTTGCTCATGAAGTTTTCACTATCCCTTTTTGGCATATGCCTTTTGATATATGGAATACGTAAATGACTATATAGGAAAAGATTGAAGAAAGAAAGAAATGGTATGAAAATGAGACAATAGGGAACTGAAATTAGTGTCAGTGCATGTGAGGTATAGCACTCTCAAGTGTTGAGTCTGAATTATAATTATTTTCTTCAGAAACAGAATGGAACTGCTTTTCCCCTCACAATGTGTGATAAAAGCTCATTAGCAGGTAAATGGAAGCACATGAAGACAGCAGAGTTCATACCCTGGGGTTTAAAAGTGTTTTGTGGATCAACTAATACCTTGGTTAGTGGTTAAAATGTCTTTCCTAATCGCCTCGCATGAGCCAGTTTGTAACAGCCACAAGAAATACTTTAAAAACGTTAAAAAGGAGAAAGTAAGTGTGCGTTTGGCCTTCATCTGATTCATGAACATTCCCAATTCAGCAGGTCCCTAACTAACTTAAGTATTTGCATATCTTAAAATATATTGGCTTTGGTCCAGTAAGAGTGGAACAAGCATAATAGTTTTTTTGTAGAACTAAGAAGTTATGAATTTAACTTGATATATAAAATGGACTGGAAAATCCAGTTGGAATAGCTCGCAACGAGAATAAGGTTTACAAACGGTGTACTTCCATGTTGAGGCGGAGACTTTACATGCCCTTTAACACACATCAATATTCTCCCAATCCCCTGTAGAGTGCCGCAGCATGGCGAAGCACATTCAATATCTTTATATTAGGTTTGGTCCTGGCACTGCTGGGAGTGGGGGTGTTAGGATCAGATTTAGATGAGACCAGCTGAGGCTGTTTCCCGTCCCAGGGTGGATATCTGCTGAATAAGATTGGGGAGAATTAGCAGGGAAAACTCATTAGGTGTGTGTTGTACACAAGCAGCTCCCCAACAGATGAGCAGCGGTGAGACTCACCACTGCTCAGCTGTTGGAGAAGAGGCTGGAACGAAGTCGGTCCTACGGGAGATGAAAAGTGCGGGAGAGATGTAGAAAATGACGAACAAATCAAACTTTTTTAGATTGCCGCAATGTGGGAGCATTTCTGACGTCTGTCACACTGTCACCATAATATAGGGACATTTTGTAATATCACAATATATATATAGTACTTTTATATACATTTTTATATATGCTACAGTGCAACCTCTTATTGTCACTTTTAATATTTCATCAACTTTAGGCTGATGAAATGAGTCTAAAAATATAACTCAATTCTAGGAGTCTTCCCTGTGGATGATTCCATATGACAGTGATGATTAAGTGTTTTCCTATGACACACCCACACACACCCACAAACACACCCACACACGCACACATGCAAACCCACACACATACACACACGCACGCAGGCATACACGCAAGCAAGCAGACACAAACCTTCCTACCAAGCTCTCCCAGTGAGAAATCATGGCCATGGATGCTCATTAGATTGGTAAGGATGTGATGGATTGTGACTCCCCTCTCAAGACACACACACACACACACCCTCACCAACACACATTATGCTTATCCTATGCTTTAGGAGTCAAGCTCTGGAAGATAATTGACACCCTCTTATCATGAATAGTTACACATTATTCCAACTATAAAACAAAAACCGAAAGCAAATTATTTTTCAAAGTTTATTGCGTACCATGTGGACCATTTCTCAGGTGGTTCTTCTCCCTCTGATTCACAGCAGCTGCGTGATGAGTCACAACAAAGCTACAGCAACATGGTTTGGTTTAACCTCAATTGGAGTTGATTGTAGCTATATTGAGATTAGATCTTAGACGTTTCTGGGAATAATCATGTACCAATTCTAGAAGGCCCCCAGGTATTTAAACTGATTTACACTCACATACACCCCTACCACCCACCCCAACACACACACTCACACATACACCCATACACAACCACCCCAACACATACACATACACGCGCACACACCCAAACACACCCCTACCACATACCCCACCCCAACAAACACACACACATACACAAACACACATACACCCAAATACACACATACACACACACACACACACACACACACACACACACCCCTATCACGTACTCCACCCACCCCAACACACACACACACGCGCAAAGACACACACCTCCTTTCCTTCACTCACCCACTCGCTCACCTCATAACCCTCTTCATACTTCCCTCTATTTCGCCTCCTTTCGTTCACTCACTCACCTCATAACCCTCTTCATACTTCCCTCTCTTTCGCCTCCTTTCCTTCACTCGCTCACCTCATAACCCTCTTCATACTTCCCTCTCTTTCGCCTCCTTTCCTTCACTCGCTCACCTCATAACCCTCTTCATACTTCCCTCTCTTTCGCCTCCTTTCCTTCACTCGCTCACCTCATAACCCTCTTCATACTTCCCTCTATTTCGCCTCCTTTCGTTCACTCACTCACCTCATAACCCTCTTCATACTTCCCTCTCTTTCGCCTCCTTTCCTTCACTCGCTCACCTCATAACCCTCTTCATACTTCCCTCTCTTTCGCCTCCTTTCCTTCACTCGCTCACCTCATAACCCTCTTCATACTTCCCTCTCTTTCGCCTCCTTTCCTTCACTCGCTCACCTCATAACCCTCTTCATACTTCCCTCTATTTCGCCTCCTTTCGTTCACTCACTCACCTCATAACCCTCTTCATACTTCCCTCTCTTTCGCCTCCTTTCCTTCACTCGCTCACCTCATAACCCTCTTCATACTTCCCTCTCTTTCGCCTCCTTTCCTTCACTCGCTCACCTCATAACCCTCTTCATACTTCTCTCTATTTCGCCTCCTTTCGTTCACTCGCTCACCTCATAACCTCTTCACCTTGTTCTCTTCATGTTATATTATTTGTCCTCCTTTCACACACTCCCTCACTTGTTCCCCTCCTAACCCTACGCTCACTCACCCCCTCACATACTGTACGTTGTAACCTAGCCCTCTTAAAGGGGATGTAGGTAAGATTGGAGAGCTGTGAAGAGAGAGCGCAGAAAAGAACAGAAGAGTGTGAGATTATGAAACCATACAACGCAAAAACGTCCACTCCCTCTCTAATCCCTCCCTATGTTTCTCCGCCACGTGTTGCATTTCACGCATCTGTGATTGACAGGCTAAATAGATTTTTCTGAACCTATCAGGGAAGAGAAGCCCTGATTGGTCACAAATTTGCTGGGAGGGGTCTAAAATAAGAAATTGTGTCACATATCTCTAGCTCTTATATCTTACCTACAGCACCTTTGATCTTTGCCTCTCTTTCTCCTCCCTTCAATCGCTCACTCGCTTGCTTATTTTCCACCAGTACTATCTCTCCACGACTCTCTCTCCCCCTCTCACTCTCTCTGTCTCTCTCTATCTCCTTTGGAGTTATATGTTCCATGCCAGTCCTGTTTAGTTAAGCCCATTTAGGCAGCGTGAGACTAATTTAATTTGGTAAGGCTGGTCTCTGGACTCAAATGGCAGTAATTTGTCAGTGATTTGTGTCAGTGTGTGTGTGTATGTGTGTGTGTGGTGTGTGTTCGTACATGTGTGAAATTGCATATCACGTGACCAGGCTTAGCTCCTCTAGTGACAAACTACAGATTAATTTCTGCCCTCCGGAGATGCTGGGGGCCGGGAGGGAGTCGCAGCGTGGCCTACTGTACGTCAGCGGGCCCCCCACTGACTCCTTCCATCCTTCTGTTCCTCAGCCCCTCCCTCGCTCCCTTCTCTTTTCAAATCATGCCTCTTTTCCTCAATACCCAGTTCTTTATTGTTACCAATTATTTTCCCTTCCCTTGTTTTCCCACCTTTCTCTCACTTTGACACTTATTTCCCCTGTGTGTCATACTCTCTTTCTCTCTTTCCACCCGCTCTCTCCCCCCCACTCGCTCGCTCTCCCCCCCCCCCCCGCTCTCTCTGCCGTTCTCTCTCAGATGGTTGCTTGAATTACCTTTTTGAAATGACACCAGTCTTAAACATAATGAAACATTAGAATGTATAAAATGTATTCATACAAATATTTGTTTGTTCATGGAGAAGTTGGTCAGTGATTACTAGCTAGATGTACCGCGTGCAGCGCGACATCACTCAACGCCCTGTAGTAGAGATGAAAGTATCAACTGATCAGCTGGCCCAGAGTTGAAAATCAAACTGGAATAAACGGCTGATTAGAAAGATCCCTCCCACCACACGGGTATGATCCTTATGTGTGTGTGTGTGTGTGTGTCTTTGTTCCCTTCCCATGTGTTTCATTATGTTTCCCTTACTCTGGTGTGGATTGAGTCGCTCCCCATCCCTCCCTTTGCATCTTGTCTCCTCCTGTCATTCTAACTCATCTCTCTTCTTCACTTTCCACTGCTTGATTGTCAACAATTATCACACTTCCTCGCCCCCCCCCCCCCCCCCCCCCCCCCCCCCAAGAACAGTGGCCATCTTCACGTAAAAATAGGCTCCTAAAATCCCACAGCCTGCAGCGGTGTAAGTTGTGTAACTGACTGCATTTATTTCCTCATCGTATTTGAACAATGGATATTCTATTCACTTGACTTCCATGTCAAATCTAAACAGAGGAAAGTGGCTTTGGCAGATCTATGGTTTTTACTGCATACTCGTCAGGGCATGCCATCTGTTTTTTGCGGAATTACCTTGTGGACCTACCTTGTCTATTCTCGTGTATCTACCTGGCCACTACATCTTCGATTCTAAAACCTCCTTTGCAGATTGCCATTAAACACAGACACCTAACCTCTATGATGAATGGCATTCTATATAGTTGTTAGTGTTGTGTGTTTGACAATAAGAATTTCAGTTGACCATGTATCATGGCAATGGCATTTCAACAATCTACAGCCAGATTGTCTGGAGAGTACAAGCTGCACCCCACATATTGTGCAAATGTGCAAAAAAACCGCTTGTTGAATTAATTATATTCTGTATTTCTGGAGTGTGGGTGTTGTGTTTTTCCTTGTTGGGTGATTCACAGTCTTTGCAGGTGTACGGTTATTCAAGGGTTAGGTATAGTTTACACTGCAGCAAAAAAGCATGTGTGTGTTATGGGCATGTGTGTTTTTGCACGTTTACATTTGTATTATTGAAAATACTGCACACACACACACACACACACACACACACACACACACACACACACACACACACACACACACACACACACACACACACACAAACACCAGACATTCACATTCAGCTCATGTTGATTAACCTTTGCTGGTTTTCCTTAACCAGAAAGAAATACACATATCCAGCTCGACGCTATTGTCTTCCCAGTGTGTCAACACTCTGCAATGCACTCCTTAGGCTAGCAGTCATGAATGGATGGATCTGGCCCTGCCATACTATGTGTGCAATATGTGTGTTTGGCTGCTACCGACGTGGGTAGTGGTGGTGTGGTGCTCAGGGTCCAGGGGGACAGAAGGAAGGGAGGATGCGCTATCGGCTGTCCCAGTTGGGATGCTCTGATGGGCAGGGGAGACGGGCACTTGACCCTCTGTGCATGCTAAGCTCCACAATCTGTTCACCCAGTCAGGAACAACTTGCACCGAGTGCATGTGTGTCCTGTGTGTGTGTGTGTGTGTTTGTGTGTTTGTGCGTGATTTATATGAGGTATATGTCTATGTGAATTGCAATAAACCCTACATGGTTTGTATGTGAGTGAGTCAGTGAGTGTGTGTTTGTGTGTGCCCCTTCAGTAAGCACACATATATGCGGTTTCTGCTGGATGCCGGCTGAAGTCCACCTCCACAGCACCTTGCCTTGCTCTCCTACTCAGAGACTTTTGCTTCGTCTCTCAATGAATAGTGATTCAAGTCCCAACACTGACGCAGCTTTGTGCATTTGTGTGTGTGTGTGTGTGTGTGTGCGTGCTGCCATGCTTTGTATGACAAACACTTGAGTATTTTCTTTACTTTTATAGACGGATTCATCCTAACCGTTGTGAGCTGAGCTGAAGGTCATTGTGTTTTTCAGGGGAAATGTAGCAGAAGTCGAGTTTGCACTGTGAGTCACTCAGAAGTCGTATATTTGTTTCTCTCTTTTTTCTCTCCCTCTCACTCGCTATCTCTCTCTCTTTCACTCTGTCATTTGCAGCAGGGGCCCTGCAGACCCTGTGAGAACTACTTTGTGACAGACAGAGACTCAGTGGAGCAAAGAGACACAGCTAAAACAAGACTGCTTGGGCTCCACAAACACATGTGCACTCCACCACTTCCCCCCAGCCTATGTCTACTCAGTGTTTCTGTGTGTGTAATTGGTGTAATAAAGGGGAAGGTGGTATAGTTTAGAATGGAGACTAAAAAGGAGAAAAAGCTGGGAGATATTGCTGACGTTGTATTTCTGTATATGTACATTAAAATGTGTTTGCACTGGTGTGATTGTATTGTTACTTCCCTGCAGGCATTTCATACAGCATAACGAGGATCTTTTTAGGTATGTGTGTGTGTGTGTGTGTGTGTGTAAGAGTAAGAGGGTGAACTATTTTGTCTCACATTGACATTTTTCTACAGATGTACTACTAAGAAGCACATTGAGATCATTATGAAGTACAACTGTGCAACATGAATGAGTACAGGGCATTACATTGTTTCTATTACATTATGCATTGTAATAATGATAGCTTATCTAAGTCTGAGTTATATGTTGTTTCCAGAGTTGCATTGTCAAGTGGAGAAGCTGCAGAAGACAAGAGATAGACTTAAGAGAGAGATCAAATAAAGAGAATAATAGCTAGAAGATATGAGAGACAGAAAGTAGTGCAAGATGTGGGTGTATTGCTCAAGGCTGAACTAGAGATGAACTGCATTCACTGCTAGGATCCCTGCATGTGAGTTTGACTGTGCCTTATGTTAGTATTCTGTAAGATTTTTGGAAAGATTTTGAACAGCTCAATGAAGCCGCCTCAAACCGAAAGTTCCTAGCTTCCCTGTGCAGTTACACCAGGTATACTTTAGGGCGGTCCAAATAGTAATAGCAATCGCTTGTGAGTGAAAGTCAAGCCATGTCAATCACAACTAGAGAGCACGGCCATGTCGTGGAGCGCTGCTGACAAATGTGCCTTGTTGCCATCGAGATTCTGCTAGAGCATCTTTTGCCTGGCAGTCAACTTATACAAAAACCTTAACATTCATGCAGTCTCTTATCTAAAAATGTACCTGAAAACTGTATTTGTGTGCAATGTGTACAATCCCAAAAAAATCTTAAAATTCACAATTGAGTAAAATAATTAAAATTGTGTGCGGTAACCCAAGTATTGTAGACCTAACCTTAACATGGATATGCTAGTCACAGGGATATGTACATCTTACAGACTAATTTATTTCACAAAGTTCAATTGAATGCATTTAATACTAATATAATAACAACATAAAGTTTGACTTCCACATGAAGAACCCACACTATATTGCCAAAAGTTTTGGGATGCCTGCCTTAACATGTACATGAAGGTTAATGACATCCCATTCTTAATCCGTAAGATTTAATATGGAGTCTGCCCACCCTTTGCAGCTATAACAGCTTCAACTGTTCTGGGAAGGCTTTCCACAAGGTTTAGGAGTATGTTTATGGGAATCTTTGACCATTCTTCTTGAAGCGCATTTGTGAGGTCAGGCACAGATGTTGGACGAGAAGGCCTGGCTTGCAGTCTCCGCTCTAATTCATCCCAAAGGTGTTCTATTGGGTTAAGGTCAGGACTCTGTGCAGGCCAGTCAAGTTCCTCCACACCAAACTCGCTCATCCATGTCTTTATGGACCTTGCTTTGTGCACTGGTGCGCAGTCATGTTGAAACAGGAAGGGGCCATCCCCAAACTGTTCCCAGAAAGTTGGGAGCATGAAATTGTCCAATATATCTTGGTATGCTGAAGCATTAACAGTTCCTTTCACTGGAACTAAGGGGCCAAGCCCAACCCCTGAAAAACAATCCCACACCATAATCCCCCCTCCACCAAACTTTACACTTGGCACAATGCAGTCAGGCAAGTACCGTTCTCCTGGCAACCGCCAAACCCAGACTCGTCCATCGGATTGCCAGACAGAGAAGCGTGATTCGTCACTCCAGAGAACACGTCTCACCCGCTCTAGTGTCCAGTGGCGGTGTGCTTTACACCACTGCATCCGACGCTTTGCATTGCACTTGGTGATGTAAGGCTTGGATGCAGCTGCTCGGCCATGGAAACCCATTCCATGAAGAGCTCTACGCACTGTTCTTGAGCTAATCTGAAGGCCACACGAAGTTTGGAGGTCTGTAGCTATTGACTCTGCAGAAAGTTGGCGACTTCTGCGCACTGTGCGCCTCAGCATGCGTTGACCCAGCTCTGTGATTTTACGTGGCCTACGACTTCGTGGCTGGGTTTCTGTTGTTCCCAATTGCTTCCACTTTGTTATAATACCACTAACAGTTGACCGTGGAATATCTATTAGTGAGGACATTTCCCGAATGGACTTATTGCACAGGTGGCAACCTTTCACGGTACCATCACCGAGCTCCTGAGAGCGACCCATTCTTTCACAAATGTTTGTAGAAGCAGTCTGCATGCCTAGGTGCTTGATTTTATACACCTGTGGCCATGGAAGTGTTTGGAACACCTGAATTCAATGATTCGGAGGGGTGTCCCAATACTTTTGGCAATGTAGTGTATCAGAACATCAGAACAGTGTAATTTGTTTTTCCACCAGGAAGTAGGTCACTAAGGTGACAGGAAGCCTGCGGATATCTCTGAAGGAAATTCATTATCTGTTTACCTGGGGGCCCTGGTGGATTAAGGGATGTTTTGGGAAGGTCACAGGTATAATCTCCATGCTCCCTCTTCACCGTGTGTGTGTGATGCAAGCGTGCACACCACATATATAGTGAAATATTATGGTTCTGAGTTCATTGAAGGTCATTCAAAGGTCACAGTAATAAAAGGTAATAAAAGGTGTGGCGCTAAAGTGTATTCATGTATCGGGTTGAGCGCACAAGGCAGTATATTCCCCCAAATAGCATTACACACACTTCTAAATTGTTCAAATCGCTTCTAAATTGCTCTCTTCTCAATGGGAAGTCTATGTCTATATCTGCTTTAAATATACTTGCACAAGAGGGAAGCTGCTTAGTTCAATATTCCGTTCAAGTATATTTTAGTAACATCAGCAAACAGTTCATAAATAAAACATTCTAAAATGACAACAAATAGGCAGATTATTGCTACAATTGCTACAGCCAAAGCTGTTGATTATTATTGGCTGGCCAGATGACAAATATCATTCCATTTTCATAAGTCATTCCAAAATCTGATTTCAAACAAACTCTACATTTGAATAATAGAACTGCAGTAACAGAAATACATATAAATAATGTTGCCCTTTGTATTAATGTGTGGGTGTTGTGTAACATGGTTTTGTGTGTTGTGTGTGTGTGTGTGTGTGTGTGTGTGTGTGTGTGTGTGTGTGTGTGTGTGTGGCAGGGGTCCTGGAGACAGAGTGATAAGTAGGCCAGCAGCTGCCTCCCTAACAACTGATTTCCATTCAGCTTTGAAGCCTTTTCCCTATTATTACAACCAAGCCGCATTTAACATATTAACATAACTAATATTCGCACAAACACATGCATGTACACATTGACAAACACTATTGAGTTTGTACTCCAGAATCAATCTATTCACAGTGAAAGTGTGTGTGTGTGTGTGTTTTAGTCTGTGTGTTTTGCTGTGCAATTTTACTTGTGTGCCGCTTTAAAATGAAGGCTCTGTTACAGAATATCTGTCCCCAGCCTGTAAGTGTGTGTGTGTGTCCTCTTTGTCTGTCTATCCTTTGATGAGAGAGGGCCAGCTCTGCCGATCAAAGAGATAATTTTTTTCTATCCTCTCTTGCAGTTTCTCCATCAGTGCACCTCTGCCCAACACACACACACACACACTTGCGAGTATATCGCATGCAGTGACAAACCACTCATTCTGTCTCTCTCTTACAAACACACACACAACCACCTATGCAGATAAAAGGTCATACACATCCACGCAGTTACACCTACACACACACACACACACACACACACACACACACACACACAACATGCAAATGCACAGTAAGAGCCACTGGAGCGAAGGAAAGCACACAGCTGTGGACCAGCCCAGAGGCCTGTCCTTCCTCTCTCTCTCTTTTCTATCCCTCTCTCTCTTCATCTCCCCTTCTTTTTTCCTGCTTGCCGTTTCAACCATGCCCCTCTCTTATTCACTCTCTCCCTATGTCACTCTATTTCTGTCCTCTATGCCCATTTCTCTCTTCTCCCTAAGGCTCTCTCTCCATGTCTCTCTTTCTCTCTCTCTCTCTGACAGCCATGGCCAGTGGGACTCTACCAGAGGGCAAAGCAGGTCAGCGGGGGGAGAGGAAGGAACGAGGGCAGCATGACTGAATGAAAGATGGAGGGAGGGCTAGAATGTGTGTGTGTGTTTTTTTTGTCCGCCACTGCTCTTTAATTAGAATATTCCTGACACACACACACACACACACACACACACACACACACACACACACACACACACACACACACACAAGTATTTCTGGCTTGATAAATGACCATGATCATTGGTCAGCTTCATTCTGTACCCCTAACAGCTGGTCTTTCAGATGCAGATGCGTGGGTGAGAGAGAGGGAGAGAGAGAGGGAGTGAGAGCGAGTGTGTGTGTATGTGTGTTTGCTGACTTGTTCTGAGTGTGGGGGGAGTTCAGGCATGGACATCGACCAGTCCGAGGTGGAGGGAGCGGTGCCAACATGGCCACGTGTTCATCTTTCCCCCCTCCCCTTCATTGGGTGCTAAGGCCTGAAATCATGCTCCATCAGCAGCCTCATATACTGCAGTACTCTCGGAGGTACACAGCAATATACTGCATGTATGTTTCCCCTGAAGTCCTTTTGAAAATAGTTTTTCAGATTCTCTTATGGGCCACTGGTACTTCCTGAATTCCTGCCACAACAAAACTGTCTAATTTGACTCAAGTTTATTTATATAATCCTTAATGACATTAACTCAGAGGGGACTTTAGGACCAAGTAAGTTTTATGGAAACTATTAAAACAAGCACAACGCTTATGACAGTATAATGACAGTTATATTGGACATTAGTTTTGTATGTGTAACACAAGCTGAGGCACATTACGATCATGTTGAAAGCATGAAGCATGGGGGAAGAGACACAGACAGTATATCAAGGGTCACAATGAAGAGTTGTCAACAATGACCTTTACATCTTGAAGAATAAATGGTGTTGTCTACTTCATTTTATATGTATGGGTTTGGTTTTGGAGAAGGGGTCTGTGGCTCTGTGCAAAGTAAGGTTTAACCTTGCTGTTGGAAATCAGGACTATGCAGAATCATTTTAGATGACTCAACATCACAACTTTAACGAGAGCAATCAGACTGTGTGTGTGTGTGTGTGTGTGTGCGTATGTTTGTGTTTGCGTGAGCCAAATAAACCAATTAGCCACTTGTTGTGGTAGTAGCAGCCCCTCAAACCAAAGCAAAAAGAAAGATGTGGTGGAATTGGACATCGAACCATCCATCCCTCCATCCATGTTCCATCCACCAACCTTCCGTTCATCATCTATCTTCCATCTATTTTTAATCCATCCATCTTCTATCCATCCATCAGCCATCTTTCAGCCACGCGTACATCCATCTGAGGAGTTGCTCCTCTAGAGAACAACTGATTAATCTCAAATGGTTCCTTATCATTGTGACAGTACCAGCAATGTGTTGTTGCAACTGAATGAGGCTTATCCATTTCCAGATAAAGAGATGTGTATGGGAAGCTAAATGAGGCATAGATGTCAGCCCAGCTGTCTGTGTGGTGGAGTATAGTGACCACATATTGCCACTAAAAACACCCTTCACTATGTGCTCAAGAACATACGACTTCAACAACTTTTTATACTTCACTAGTTATTAACAGGATGTTTTATCTTTGTATGTCCAATACTGACTATGTTCTCAATTTTGAGAGCTTTTGCTCTTCAGTCATATGAAAATATTCTGTTGTGGTTTCTCTTTGACCATATACATCTTGCCTCTCAGTATGTGTAGTGTGTGTGTGTGTGTGCGCGCGTGTTTGTGTATGTGTGTCTCATCAAGATCACCAAGCGGCTCATCAAAATTGAACTCTGTTTGCGTGATTTACTCTGTCAGTCAGTGTGTGCTAGTGCAGTGGTTCCCAACCTTTGACTTTAGGTGTACCATTCAATTGGCATCAAGACCTTTCGGTGACCACCGCATAGGTAAACGGTAAAAAAAGTATTAATACACATGCAGTGGCTGAGCAAAGACTGCCAGCGCCCCTCAATTATTACTGCAATAAGGCCATGACCAGTAGGAAACTGTGGAAAGAAAAAGTCAGCAATGCTGCTTATGCTCCTAGTGTGTTTATTTAGCAAACACAATAATACAAACCATCAATGGAAAACCTTACAGTGGAAAACATTTGATGGAATGCACAAAGTTACACTAGTTTTTCAAATAATAACAAGCCATAATACTACAAGTACTGAACAATAGTTATAATAAAATGATATCCAATTATGTATATATGAATAATTATATTGTTGTAAAGTCTTTCTAGAATAAAAATCCTACATACCACCTGCAGTACACTCGCGGACCACCAGTGTTAGACGTGGTTCAAAAACACTGTTTGAGTATGCTTGTGTGTCCAATGCATGTCTTGGTGACGGGTTTTTCAAAGGAAAAAATAAGAATGACAGAAAATAATATCTTGTTGCAGACTCTCTCTCACTCCCCCCCCCCCCCCCCCCCCCCCACACACACACACACACTCACACACAACTAACTAACACTGACATAATCAGCTAGGGATTAGAATACAGAACAAGAGGCAGACAGACAGGCAGATCTACAGTCAATGTCCCAAGGAGAGGATGCCAGGCTACCTGACCATTTCTGGAGTCACACTCACAAACACACACAGACAGACAGCATTGCTGTACGGTCCCATGTTGAGGCGTGTGGTCTTGCAGTTCTAGTGTGTGTTGCGCGGGCAGGTGGTGCTACCATTGTGAGAGTGTTCTTGCATAGCCTTTTAACTAGGAAGCTACACATGCAAACATTCATGCACAAATGAGTACTTCATAAATAATAAATAAAAAGTAAATCTCACAATAATGGCATTTAGCAGCTAAATGAGAAATTCTAAATAGCAAATAATACGTATATGTACCTGTATATACAAAAAATCCATACAGAATATCTTATTTTCCAAACTGATTCAGGTGTTTTTGATGGGCCATAGTTTTCGTCTGCTTGATGGGAACATGAGTACGAGCAACGATTTGACTATTGATAGTTTTCTATTGATTCTATCCCCAGCCCTGATATCTGCTGGTTGCTGCACCAACTCTTGTAGGAGCGTAAAGCTTTGGGATAGGTAAGTTACTTGTCCTGTGTGAACTACACTGCATTTCTGTGTGGGTTTGTTGAGACTCCCCTGACGTGGCCCCATTCACAAATGCATTTTTTTCAACAGGAAGTTATCTGTAGCCAATCAGAAAGCTCCTTCTATTTCAGCGAATCACGGATGAGTACATTCGAGGGTTTCATTTAATGTGATCACATAGCGCTACATCTGCGCAGTCTGCAATTATAAACAGGATGTCCATTGCATCCCCTCTGTAGATATAAGTATTATCGTCAATGTCAGTAGTGTCACTACTGTCACTAGTGTTGCTAGCCATAGATATACACACACACATATATATGGCTAGCAACGCTAGTTGTTGAACATCACACAAGACAAGCAGTTTGCAAATGCAGGGTCAACAGTTTGTATATAAATGTAACAAAGATGTTTTTGATTTAAATCACAAATACCTTTTAATACATATATTTGTGTGCATCAGAAATACATTTGTGAATCTTATTTTAGTCATACATGTGGATTCTATAGAACGATAAATATTTTAGTAATTTATATAGAAATCCCAAAATACATTTGTGAATCCTTCTGTGTGCATGCATTAACACTGAGACTCATCTGACTCCATAAGCAAGTTATTGTGTGTGTGTGCGCGCGTGCGTGCATGCGTGCGTGTGTGTGTGGGCATTCAACAAGGGGTCACCGTGGCCTGACCCCCGCCTTAATGCGTTGGCTGCAGGGTGGTAGAATGGGAGGTGGATGGATGGAGGGAGGGAGGTGGTGGGTGAGAGTAAATATTTAATGACAAGGTGCTCCTTAATGGTGGAATGTATCAGCTCCTGGGTTTCACCTGGGGCGACTCGCTCCCTGGGTTCTGCTGAGCAGGGGATTACCGCCCGCCGTCCATCACCACCACCACCACCTACCTCACCCACTCACCACCACCACCACCCTCACCCACTCACCACCACCCTCACCCACTCACCACCACCACCACCACCCTCACCCACTCACCACCACCACCACCCTCACCCACTCACCACCACCATCACCCACTCACCACCACCACCACCCTCACCCACTCACCACCACCACCACCCTCACCCACTCACCACCACCATCACCCACTCACCACCACCACCACCACCCTCAGCCACTCACCACCCTCACCCTCACCACCACCACTCTCACCAACCCCACCACCACCACCCCTCAACCACCCACCACTCTTTAGATAGACACACAGTTGGGGTGGGGCGGTCAGGGACATGTCATCTGTTGCTGTGCATTTTCTCACCTGCTTTTTTTCCTTTCTTTCTTTCCTAACATACATCCTTCCCTCCTTTCCTTGCAGCTTTGACGCCTCCTGACCGTGATGTGCCCTCAACTTCTCGAGCCATTGGATGCTGCACAGCCAACTCGCCACAAGGAGAGAGAGACAGAGAGACAGCATGGCGGTTGATGGAGGGATGGGTGAACGAAAAGACACCTGTCTCTTAATGTGAGAGTTCCAACACTTTGCGATCAGGAAGTCCTGCGCTGAGGATGCAGGAAAGGACAGTGATAGACCACCCCCCCCCCCCCCCACCAACCATCCTGTCTCTCTTTCTCTCTATGATGTCACGTTGGCTAAGCTACTGCTGCTGCTGTGATGGACCTCCGTGAAACCCAGCACCCCCCCCCCCCCCCCCCCCACCATCCAACATTGCCAAATGAAACTGACGCAGGTAGCAAAAAACAAACCAACAAGAACAAATTGATATGCGATTATATTTGCCTACAAAATATAATGATAGAGAACGAGTGCATTGAGGAAAGAAACAAAAAAAGATGTTTAGATTAATGGCTATTCTCAGCACAGTGATCTTTTCATACCTCAAAGAAAAAAGTAAATTGTAATTCTGATATTCATATAATATTGAGAGATAATTTGTTTTTTATAACAACCTGATGTATAAGTATCGAAAAAGATGAGTCATTGTTATAAAATGTGATGGTTCAGAAGATCTCTGCTTACAAAGTGATGTTGTCATAGGGGTCGAGGTTGTCAATCTTTGTAAAGTAGTTACTGATTAATGAACAAAAAAATCGTTTTCCACAAATTGAATGGAGTTAAACATGAAATAATTAAAAATGTCAAATGTTTGTTGGCAGAAAGGAAATCATATGCTCCTTTTACCAATGCGGTTGTTTTCTCGCCCCGAGGCACAAACAACATCCTCTGTTTATTCATGATTCATTATTTTGGTTCATTTATGTATTTGTTTTTGCTCATTCGTTTCCAAATTTGTTTATTGCAGTATTTTCATATTCATGACAGTTTGTAATTATGACATGAGAGAATAGGAGATAAGGAGTGGCTATATTATTATTATTATATATTAAGTACTCTGGTCTTTTGTGCGAATAATAAAATAAAATAAAATAATTACATCCTGGTGTAACAGCGAAACAAATAGTAAAACCAATACAGAACCTTGTGTCAGAGTTCCCACTGTCGACCGTGTAACCATGGCAACTCCCCCCCCCCCCCCGTGTGTGTGTGTGTGTCTGTGTGTGTGTGTGTGTGTGTGTCTGTGTGTGTGTGTGTGTGTGTGTGTGTGTGTGTGTGCGTGCGTGCGTGCGTGATTATCCCCCTCAACTCAACCCATGGGTCTGTTTTGGTTTTGGACGGCGTGCCTCCCTGTTTCACCATCAGCCAAATAAACAAACACATACATATATCAAAGGGTTCCACAACATGGGATATCGGACGGGGATCCTTTGGGATCTGAGCGCATCGGCGTAAATACCGGAACGAAAAAAGATCCCTAGTTTGGGGGCATGTCCTCAGGTTTGGAGGGGGTAACGCAGAACACGTTTGGGAGCCACCCACGTTCTCACAGCAGCGCGGTCGTAAAGGCGTTCCAGGGTGTTTGCTCCATAACAGATTTTCTTTTGTGAGCTCTGTAACAACACAACATACTGACAATCAGCGTCTCTGCTGAGGTCCCAGAGCTGGGGATCTGCCAATCTGTAATGAGGCACGATTAAGAGAGAGGGAAATTGTATCCCAGGGTGGTGGAGAGATCCTGTACACAGGATTTCAACTAGCAGCACAGCGCAACACGTAGTACCACACGTATTTATGCATCATTTGACGCTTAGTTTCCGTGTTCACATTAGGACGGTGCTCCTCATTTTGTACTTGACTCCGTCAGAGTGCGATTAGGACGAATGGCTCTGGTCTGGAGTGATGAAAGATGTTCGCTTTCAACTGCAGACATGGGATTAATGAAGGTGACATTTACATTCTGTGCATACCCACCCACGCGCACGCACACACAAGCGTGCAATACGTGCATACACACAGACAAACGCACACACACAAACACACACACGCAAGCACAAATAGTCACCACACACACACACACACACACACACACACACACACACTCCTGTTGCTCTTCTCCTGTGATTTGTAAGACGTTGTTGATGACCGTAACATAACAGTATATAACAAATCCTTATCTTTTTAAAAACCTGAGAGTAGTATATCTGCTTAGTTTTATAAATATATAACAGGTATTATTTTTGACGTACTGACATTATATAACTAGTATATCCAGAGATGTATGTATAAGATATAAGAAAATGTCTTTATGTAATAAAGAGTACTCAGAGGACAGTGTTTCTTAATTCATTTGACCAGCATCACACCCACACAGCTAAGTCTTTGGATTAAATGCAATGACTTTTTGACATGGACAGCTCAATTTCCAAAATGGAATAGACTTTATGGAATTTGGCTTTATGGAATAGAGCCAAATCATTAAAGTGTTGCATAATACCAATAGAGCTTCATATAATCAGATTTAATCTGAGGAGAACGAGACATATAATCCCCAATGTTACTAAAATGGCACACAGTGCAGCGATGTTCTGAATGTTCTGTCCACCGTGCTAACATCTTAATCCATCTATTCTCAAGATTATATATTTCCATTTGAAACGGTAAAGCCGGGAGAAACGTTTGAAAGGAAACACAGTATTGATTGTTTTCCTTCAGTCAATTGTGCTTATTCATGCTGGCTGTATTGGAACGCTAAAGTGCCTTTTCCCACAATGTTGGATTCCCAGTAACCATGCCCGTACAGTGGACCCTGCCAACCTTATTGTTTATCCTGTTGTGTGCACACACACACACACACACACACACACACACACACACACACACACACACACACACACACACACACACACACACACACACACACACACTTTCTCAGTGTGAGAGAGAGAGAGAGAGAGAGAGAGAGAGAGAGAGAGAGAGAGAGAGAGGGGGGGGGAGAGTCATTGCAAATATGACTTGCATTTCTAACAACACTTGGATCCCTCCCATCCCAGTGTCCAACTGCTTTGCTCTGTGCGCGTCGATTTTACTATATACTTACTGAAGTGGGGTATTGTCTAGCAAGCAGCATGCGCGGCCTCATAAAGATATCCTGCTGGTGGGGAACTTAATTCCCCTGGCAGACCGATACAGTGACGCAGGCTTGCTGCTGCAAACTGAAGGTTGTGCAGGATATTGTAGTGTAGCAGCAGCATTCCACATATTTATCCTGACTCATCCTCTGCTACATGAGAATAATAACCATGTTTCACATAAACCTCGACATATTTATTGTTGCCATATATTGCCTTTTTTTATTTATATGCATTTATCATTTAGGACTTCCAGTATTAGTTATTCATTGATATATTGCTTTGCCACAGATTTAAGTAAAGGTGTCAATTGATTACATGATGCGGTGAAACGGAAGATGAATTCCTCGCAATATTTAGTACATTTAGTAATCATATATTTTGAGCACAGACACAGGCCGGTCGGGCTTATGTTCTTTAGTTATGTTTTAGTTTAGTTTAGACAAGGTTCAGTCAACTGTGGCAAACCCTGACCGGACAAACAAAATAATGTACATCAAAACACATCTCTAATGCAGTGGTTATATACGGCCACTATAATTGTAATACCTCAACTGAAACATTTCTAAATGTGTACCTACACTAACTAACCTTGATGGATGATGAATAAACTATGTCTCCTTTTCTCCTCAAATCAAATTGCTTTAGAGAGAAAGAAATCCCAGCATTGATTTGAGTCGTAGGTGTTTTGGTGGGTTTTCCCATTTAGGTACTCTTAGGCTTTGAAAGTGTTACATAGTGAAAGTTTAACAACTTGTGCAATACCCAAACAGCTATTTGTTACTACTTAAACCTTGTTACGTTCATACCTAACCATGCCTAACATGATCCCTACACTATATCTCACTTGGCTTATCTTACTTGAACTGCTACATCTGTTAGGATCCACCTTTACCCATTTTGGTGCGTGTAACTTGGGTCCACCCAGAGTCTCACCAGCGTAATACTTATGCTAAAATACAGCCCAGGGTTCAGTGTGTCAGATATAGGATGCATATACATAGCTTCATTTCCTTATTACTGTCTGTGTGTGCATGCATGAACCATTTTGCTCTAGGGAGATCGACCATTTCCTTTTTATTTATTGATTCGTTTTAAAACCCTCTTTGTATTACTGTAAATGTAATGGGTGTGTGTGAGAGTTAGAATGGTGTTCTCTATAAACAGCAGTTGTATTGATTTCTCTGTGGCTACCAGACATGGGCGATAGTTCCCCTATTATTTATTAACTGGTGAAGGCGAGGGATCAAACTCATTTAAATATGAGCCACCCACACTACTCGCCTCACCCCACGCCAAGACTTGGGGTGGGCACACACACCGTGATATGAAGAGCAGTGGTGTGCTGATTTAGCCCTATCTCTGTCAGCAAATTATACAAGACACACACATCCCTGCAATCTGCATTGCAGCAGAGTGGGAGGGTCTCTCTCTCTCTGTCTCTTTCACTCTCTCTCTCTTTCACCTGCAGGGGATGTGCATGCATGTGTGCATTGCTACCTGTCAATTGCTATGCCTACTGGTCCGACTGTGTGAGTTTGCATCAACCTCTACATTTGTCCTTTCCCCCAAAAATGCTTTCTTTTAAAAATGTCCCTATAATGTAAGTACTTTAACATTTCCCCCTTACAAGATGAAATCCTGCTTTTGAGATGGAGAATACATGTGGTAGAGAGTGGGGCAGGTTGGCAGGTGCTATAGTACTGATGATTGCTCCTTGCTGTCTGAATGAGAATGTTAGCAGGTCGCTACGATACAGATGGATGCATTTAAACAATGAAACGGACAGACCATCAATCTTTTTTTATATATACAAACAGCATACACACTGGGAGAACTTCCTTGTGTGTATGAAATGTGCTTTTTGTATATTATATATATGAGTATATACTATATGTGGTAACGGAAAAAATAGAAAGGGATTCATCGATATGGAATGCTTTGATTGAACTCAAGGACTGAAGATCTAACAGATGGTTTGAACAGATGTGGGAGGCTCATAACCTACATGTTACACAATAATATATACTATATGGTTATAAAATATTCTTAAAACAACGATTTGTTTCCATATAGGCTGGTGTCAGATAGAAATGTAAATAGCACAGGATCTTTATAGGAAAAGTAATACTTAGTCAATTACATTTTCATATGTATATTTTCATATAAATACACGTTAGAATGTTCTAGCGTGTCACTTATGCAATATTGCAAATGTCAACAAAATCCCACATCACTGTTGGACCCAAACACACATTCAGAATAAGGCTTCAAAACATTGGAATCAACCAAGCTGACAGCCAAACACCACAATTACTGACTTCAGCTGTTTTCCATAAAGCTTTTAGCATTTAGATGTGTTGCTATGACAACTTGATGCAGTTTTAGTGGTCATGATCTGATTTCCCCTGCAGCTGTGATTATGATACACGTTTAAACTTTACCAATTTCAAGCATTTATCTATTTTCAACAGTTTGTTGTCGTTTATTGTGAGATAAGATCTACACTTAATCAAGAAACATGTTAAAAGCATAGATGCATCTTTAATCTCACCATTGGTTTCTGAAGGGACATTTCAAAGCCAGATGTTTAGTTTCATGGTGGTTGCCATGTCAATGAATCAGAACACATCCACCACCTGGTGAATTTAACCATCAAGCTAGCCTTTTTCATACCTGTCATCTGTTTACATGTTATGTGTTACTTTTATCCATATCTTAAAGTGCATTAAGGCCACATTACATAATAATGTAAGACAGCACATGTGCGTGCCACACACACACACGCACACACACACACACACACACACACACACTAGCATCTTAAGCATGCACTCACACACTCCTCTTCCTGGCTCATTGGTTACGAAGAGACATACAGTGTATTCAGGTAAGGAGCAGGCAAGGGCTAGGGACGTCTACAGCCTGTGGAAACTGGGGATTGAGAACCTTTTGGCTGGGAGTCAACCACCCTACCCACTAAACAACTACACTGCCTTTGATGGTATTAAGTGTACGTGTTTGTGAGGGTGAGGGGGGATGCAGGGCTGAAGATAAGTCTAATAACCTTTTTGGCAACCCTCGGAGTGGAGTCCATCTTTCCAATACATTGCTCTGAAAATACTTTGCTTGCATGAGAAAAAAAAACATTATATTCAGGGCCTTCATAGTACTGAGTGTATAGTAACACCTCATTAATTAGGTCCATTATTGATCAAGCCAGATATTAAAGTTAGTTTTTATTGCTTTCAGTGGGTGTGTAATTAATTTATCACCATTTTTACTTGTCTTCAGCAATTACAGAATCCTATTTATGCATGCAAGCACACTGTCAGTATTTACGATGGGCTTTGACCCAGCGTGCCTGGTTGCATTAAAACAAGCTGATTCACAGAGTGTCCATGTAGTGAGAACGCACCATGCTGGGGCCTCAATAACAAAGCAAAGGCACAATGAAGGCAAACTTCCTCTTGTCTCATTTGTCAAACCAACATATACACCACCCATAGAGGGAGGACATAACACATTAGAAGTATACTTTTTATGTGAACGAAATCGAATGCAATTTTTCCACGGCCCTGTGTTTTATTTTTTTTTACTGCAAACGGGATGACTTCAGACGTGAATAAGGCTGCATACGTAAGCGTGTATGGAATATCAGCCCTGAAGGTGCATTCTGTGTAGCATGGGATCATCTCACAAGGTTAGTATCTCAGGAGGAGTGCAGTGTACAAACTGACCCTGACATCTAGTCTCCTTGAAAGTGAACATCCAAAGAAGCACATGATGCAAATATCCACTCACGCATTAAAGAGTAAGTACAGATGACACACACACAATGTTCAACGCTGGTGGGCACTGCTAGTCATGAATGCATCATGTGATCGCATGTCGCATTCCCTGCCATCCACTGTGCAGTCTAAAAATAAATACAATTATTAAATGAAGCTTTGACGTTTGCTCTCCCTCCCTCCCTCCCTCCCTCCCTCCCTCCCTCCCTCCCTCCCTCCCTCCCTCCCTCCCTCTCTCCCTCTCTCTCTCTCTCTCTCTCTCTCTCTCTCTCTCTCTCTCTCTCTCTCTCTGTAGCAGCAGGTGTTCCAGAACAAGATGCGTTGTGCTGTTTGCCTTGGGACTGGTGCGCAGCATGGGACCGCCAATGCATGTCCATGTGCTACTGCTCATGCGAAACACGAAAAGGTTTCTTTCAAAACTGTTTTGAAAGATAAACACACAGGGCAGCTTGGAAAATGAAAGGATATTTATAATGTTAAACACAATGAAATGGACAACATAACAAAAACATGGTGTGTTTGTCTGATTACGTGAGACTGTTTCCTGACAGACACTCTTAAAAAAGCGCCTTACCAGCTTGTTTGTTTGTTTGTTGTTTCATTGCTCTTTCCGGACTCTTTCAGAACCAGTCTGCCACCACACATCTGTTTGTAGCTGAGGTTGTGTGTAGTGTGGTCCTGTTGTGTGTGTGTGTGTGTGTGTGTGTGTGTGTGTGTGTGTGTGTGTGTGTGTGTGTGTGTGTGTGTGTGCGGATAATATAGGCCTTACAACTTTAACAGTCTTCATACTGGCAAGGGCCTGGAACTAAACGCACTTTAACATGCCATGTAGAGCCTAGTGCATATTTTAGGGAAGAATAGGAAAAACTAAAAACTAAAATCAATCAAATAAATCAAAGTTCAATACAATAAACACAATAAAGACGATTATAAATAAAATACATAACAAATAGCATAAACAATAACACACATCAATGTTAGGTGTCTGTTTGTTATTGTGTCCAACCAAGTCTCCCTCAAAAAGTAGTCTCTCTCTGAAATCTCGTTGTTGCATTGCAGGATATTTCTAGATTTAAATTACAATCTCAACTCTCCTTCACCCGAATCCTTTAGATAACACTGATCTTTCACATTAATTAACACATTAATATCTCCGCTCTCCAGCTCTCACTCGCGATTCCACCGTTCTTTTCCAGCAA
Source organism: Lota lota (assembly GCA_026745465.1). Classification (NCBI taxonomy): domain Eukaryota; kingdom Metazoa; phylum Chordata; class Actinopteri; order Gadiformes; family Lotidae; genus Lota; species Lota lota. The sequence continues at coordinate 6,028,035 of JACYXH010000802.1, forward strand.
CAACTCAACTCAACTCTCCTTGAGAAAGACTTGGTTGGACAGACCGGATGAAGCGAAGGGCATTTCTCTGTAGGGATCGTTTCCATTACGTAAAAATATAATCTGAGCCTGTCAGTGGTAAAAACAAGCACTTTTAGAGGACGTACATTGACGGGCGCTATTGCCCCAAAGGATTACACTGCAGCCCATTTCGCAGATTACGGAAGCAGCGTTCTCGCTCAATACTGGACCAATCTCAAAAATTGAAGTTCACATTATTCCCATAGACCCAAAATGATGGTTAAAATAGGCTCCAGGTTGAAAAATCCCACCGTTTTCCTTTAAGGGCTGCTCAAATAGGGGGAAATGTCACATATAGTTTGTCTTTTTTGAATTTTTATGGGAAATAGTCAATAGAATTTCACTATGGTAAGTAATGAAGAAATATATTCAACTATTTAAGTGGTTGCTAGGTTTCAATTCAACTTTTTGCATTGGCACAATACACATTGCAACTTTTGCTTTTCAATTTGGATTTGTATTGTATAAAATTTCTAATAATTATGTTTTTATTAATTAGTACAGTTCATCCTGCTACATTAGCTTGGGTTGGGATGGAGGTTTCCTCAGGGCTGTCTGAGTGGTACTTGGCCAGCAGGGCCTCCAAATCAGCATTTGAACAATTAGACCCAATGTGTCCCCCATGAGGCATCTTATTCAACCAAGCAGAAATCTGGTAAGGAGCGGTGGGCTGCAGAAGCCCTGGCCTGCTGCCGGTCCACCGTCACCCTGGCCCAGGGGAGGCAGGAGCGCAGGAGGCGCTGGCTCTCCTGGAAGATGGTGGAGAATTTGCCATGGAAGCTGGACCCAGGGCTGACCTGGAGAGCACAACACCATAAGACCCCATAGTTTAGACAGTATGTGGTGGACACAAGTCATCCAGGAGTTTCAGGAGCAGTTGCAGAGGTCCGGGCTCCTCCAGATGCTTTTATTTTAACATGAACCTTCCTGTGAACCACAGCTTCCTGGCTCTAAGCCAACAACAATAGCTCCTACTGCATTTCAGTGTTTAATGACGCTAGACAGATCTGCACGACAGTTATGGTACCGATGTGAGCAACTTGGATAGCTGAATCAGCAGCATGGCGAGGACTGCTCTGAGGGAGGAGCCAGACACCACCACCCGCCAGGGCATGGTCGAGGCAGGGGTGGAGTTGACGGCTGCCTCGGCCTCAGAGGAGGGTGTCCGGATGGAGGGTCTAGGGTCCGGTTTGTCTCCAAGACGACCAATCAATTTACACTTCATACGCTCTTTTTCCCTTCATTACAGCCCTTGTTGTACCGCCTGTTTGAGGGTATGGTGCGGCTGATTAGTTGAAGTTACTAACACATACATACCTTCGCAGGGTCTAGGAAAGTGTGGTGAGTCAACAGCGCAAAGCATGTTCAAAAGCAGCAGCCAAAAAACGCACAGAGAGAGCAGTGAATCACACGACTACTATCACGAGAGACCAAGTTAACGTGTTCTCTGGAGTGACGAATCACGCTTCTCTGTCTGGCAATCGATGGACGAGTCTGGGTTTGGCGGTTGCCAGGAGAACGGTACTTGCCTGACTGCATTGTGCCAAGTGTAAAGTTTGGTGGAGGGGGGATTATGGTGTGGGGTTGTTTTTCAGGGGTTGGGCTTGGCCCCTTAGTTCCAGTGAAAGGAACTGTTAATGCTTCAGCATACCAAGACATTTTGGACAATTTCATGCTCCCAACTTTGTCGGAACAGTTTGGGGATGGTCCCTTCCTGTTCCAACATGACTGCGCACCAGTGCACAAAGCAAGGTCCATAAAGACATGGATGAGCGAGTTTGGTGTGGAGGAACTTGACTGGTCTGCACAGAGTCCTGACCTCAACCCAATAGAACACCTTTGGGATGAATTAGAGTGGAGACTGCGAGCCAGGCCTTCTTGTCCAACATCTGTGCCTGACCGTACACATGCGCTTCAAGAAGAATGGTCAAACATTCCCATAAACACACTCCTAAACCTTGTAGAAAGCCTTCCCAGAAGAGTTGAAGCTGTTATAGCTGCAAAGGGTGGGCAGACTCCATATTAAACCCTATGGATTAAGAATGGGATGTCATTAACCTTCATGTTCATGTAAAGGCAGGCGTCCCAAAAACTTTTAGGCAATATAGTGTATATTGGTCATTAGTTGGTAATGCAAATCTATCATTTCTAGTTTGCTATGAGTATGATTGAGCAGATAACATTGTTTTTATTAATCATAAATCCAGTCAATGGATCAGCACCATGGACAGCTCTATGGCGAATGAGTCACAAAGTGTGCAGGAGCTAGGCCTCTAAGCCTGTCACAGGAAGAGGAAGAGTGTTTGGTGGGCTCAGACTTTATGTTGAAGTTGAGAGCACCTTCTGTATTCTTTGGTGATAGGACATTTTACTCATAACTCCTAACAAGTATACTTTTAGTGCCCAGACCCTTGGAAATGCACACACCCACACAAACCTTCCCATTCGTCCTACATTCTGTTGCCCTAACCTATTTGTTGTGCACACAAAACAAATGTCCAATTCCAGTACTATTGTTTTGATTTAAAAACAAACTTATACCCATAGTTAAAACAAACACTGAAACCAGACACTAGAACAACTAGGAGTGACTATATGACCTCTGTGAAATGAGAGGCATGTTATTTACCCAGCAAAGCAAAGAGAGATGAGCAGCACACAACCCCTTGCTCAGACTTTGGAGCAAAAAAAAAACAATAGCGCTCCCTCTTTGCGAATGGCGTTCATTTGCATGGGGACACAGCGAAAATTAGATTCCCTACAGTGATGGATGAGGCACCAGTCTCAATCCCATTTAAACAGACGGACCAAAAGAGGGATGGTGGGAGGGTAGGTTGGGGTGGTGGGTGGCGTGTGGAATTGGATACATTGGATTTGGAATGTCTCCCAGCTCCATGTGATTCCCAGGATGCATCTCTTTCGCATCCACAACTTCTTGTAAGCCCATCACCAGAGTTAATGGGGTCTGAATGGGAGCTACCATCCCCGCTGCCTGGGTTGTGTTAGCTGGGCGACTGCCAACATGAGCTTGGAGATGGATGGAGGAGATGACATTTGATAGTGTTCAGAAAGCTACAGCTCCTTCCTCACTCCCCACACATTTGGGCTATGCATGCAGGCAGCAACACAAGTACAACTAACATGGCTGCCACACACTTGCTGCATTGCCAACATTTGTGTGGTTTTCTCCCTCTTTTGAGAGTCCCTTATTTGTGGGGAATACAGACATATGTTTTTTTGTGTTAGCCTGTGTTGTCGTTCATCATTCAGTCCTCATTATGTTTTAATAAAAAAGAAAACATGTATAAGAAAACCTAAAAAAGTATGGCCATATTTACCATGAAAATACTTTGCAATGACAAATCACAAACTGTGGGCAAGGCGTTTTTGCTGGAAAACAAAATGAAAGCTTGTTCATGCCAGACAGCAGAGTCAGTGTCTCAGCTGTCACTCAGACTTAGCCCCGATGTGTTAAAGCTCGCGTCTGGCCGTCCTAGACAGCGGCACTACGAGGGTGATGGAGTGCCCTGAGCGTCCCTTTTTGTTTGCTGCAAACGTGTAACTTTTGAGTTATTAAAGAGCAACAGCTAAGTTATCCACCATTTTCTTACATTTTGGAGAATATCAGCCAGTCCGTTTGGATTTGAGTCACAGCTAGTTACCTCCAAAACACAGTTGAGCGCATTATAGTAATTATATTAGTATAGTATTATATTCTATAATTATAAATAGTACAATTTAATGTCTTGCTTATTTCCCCCTTTTTAGAGAAAAAGGACGACAAAATCATACATTTCTGCAAACATTTTAAAGGATTTAACTAATGTTGGTAATTGATGTTTTGATGACAAACCCATGTTTAGAAAGAAATCTAGTTATTTCTAACTGTACTGTTGGATCTGAACTTGAACTGTGACTAGAATCACTGTTTCCAAGGGGTCCCGGATGCGTGTCAATACAAATGGTTTATCAGATATTAGCCATTATGGTTCACTAGCCCTGTAAACAGTCCGTTAACAATTCACTCAAACTGCAATCAATAAGAGTGTTTTCTGAACACAGCTTAGCCAAACAGGGTACATCATTCTCAACAACCCTGCTCACTTTCTATGAAAACCAGATTTTCACAAATCAATCAGATTCATCCAATAATACAATATACATTCATTTTCATGCCCATTGTGCAGGCTCATGGTATGGCCTCAAACAAAAAAGAGAAAGATGGCACAACTAGCTAAAGACATCTACTAATACACATGCACTCATATATACTCACACACATAACCAACACACACACAATAAAATATGATAAGTTGTACCTATTGAATATTAGATTGTTATTTATGTTAGAAGCCTGGGAGAAAAGTGTTCTACAAGTAACCCCATGACAGAGATTGAGTGATCAAATATGGTCGAACCAGAAGGTGTAAAAGGTAAAGACGTTGACTCTCAGACATTGAAATACCAAGCCAACATCTATCCTTAAAGAAGCCCCTCTTACAATCATGTCTATCCATGCTATTCTGTTAGTAACCGTTGTGTTTGTTCGGGCCAGTGTCTGCTCATTATCGGCTACTTGCAGGCTGATGGGAGGCCAGCAGCACAGTTCATTCACAGCCATGTTAGATTGTTTTATAATTAACCGCGGAGACGAGGGTTTCTGCTGACTTGCTCTTAAACGCACGCACGCACGCACACAGACACACACACACACACACACACGCACACACACACACACACACACACACACACACACACACACACACACACACACACACACACACACACACACACACACACACACACACAGTAGTGGCTTTAACTATCTGTGTAAGCTGAACCTGATGCAACAGATAGGGGAAACAGTAGAAAGCTCATGCATTGTGGCCGTTTGGTAACGCAACAGCAATGAAATGCAGCAGTTACCAAAAGGCTTTCAATGTGCTGAAATGACTTCTGCTTGAGCTTTTCTTTTTTCTTCCTCTCTCGCTGTAGTCTGGTGTGTGGCAACAGCTTGGTTCTCACCCCCCCTCACCCCAGCCCCACCAGCAGGCCATGAATCAATGCCCTTCATCTAATGAAAATTAATCAAAGGCCTCTTGGGAGGCTTGCTGTTGGACAGACGGCGCGGTGCGTGTTTACGTGTGTGTGCGCAGACACGTGTGTTTTTTCGTCCTTGTGTCCGTGCATCGTGAGTCCGTCTGGCCAGCTGGCTCAAAAATGCATTTCTCATTATTAGTATTAATTTGATTGCTCAGATTCTGGCACGGATTAAAAGAGGATAAACATTTATTTTATTGGACAGATAAAAAAACACATTATTAGAAAATAAATTCAAACCCAGTCACATAATCCGTGTCAGCTGAAAAAAAAAAGTTTTTTACATTGGAGATGGTACCGACACGGAGCGACAAAGCAAGAGAGTCCAAGAGAGAAACAGGAAAAGAGATTTGGGAGGGTGAACGAGACAGACAGACAGACAGACATGCGATGGCTGTGGTGGCCTTTCCATCTGCAAGTCTCTGATAGCCTTCAAATCCCATCTCATGAATGACATTTGAATTGTGGGATATTGGGAAGAACAGAGGGATCTCGCTTTGTATTCATCTGGCTACCAATATACTGCAATTCACATATTACCAGAGAGAGAGAGAGAGAGAGAGAGAGAGAGAGAGAGAGAGAGAGAGAGAGAGAGAGAGAGAGAGAGAGAGAGAGAGAGAGAGAGAGAGAGAGAGAGAGAGAGAGAGAGAGAGAGAGAGAGAGAGAGAGAGAGAGAGAGAGAGAGAGAGAGAGAGAGAGAGAGAGAGAGAGAGAGAGAGAGAGAAAGAGAGAAAGAGAGAGAGAGGTGAGTTGGCAGTTTCCTTTCTCATTAGAAGTCTTGGTGAGCCAGGATGTTGAAATATATTTTTTTCTTCCTGGACTGTGGCTGCACACTCACCTTGGCCAAGTACATTTGGCTGGCTATATGGGCCAGTAGCCCACCTCCAGTGTGGGGACCCTGGGAACCTTGGTGACATAGAGAGACCTCCATAAGCTATTCAAATAAGCTCATTATACAGTATAACACATACACTGCTAACGAAGTTAGCTCACTATCCAGGCACTTAGCTAGCTCTGAATACATGCAGCTAAATCATACATATTACACGCCTTTGTTGAATTCTCAATTCTGATTAGTCAATTACGGCATTCAGCAACCTGTTCTTTCTGAATAGCAGCCCTGCTGCTATGAATACGAAAAAACCTTTTGAAATATTTTGTGCCAAATGATTCATTTATTTTATTATTATTGAAAAGCCAGAGACATCAAGCTGACTATTGATTGCAATATTCAATTGCAATCAATTAAATTACATCTGAACACACACACTATTGGTCATGTAAAAAGTGGGATAATGATTCAAGACCCCTCTGCTTTGTGTCCACAGGTCCTGCATAACCCTGACAGGGTTAATTTTGCGATAATGACTGGCTTGCTGTACATCATCCATCACATAATGTGTTATGACAGTGGACAGTTCAAGTGGCTGGAGGAGTTTGCTATATAACCATATATGCTCTGTTTATATTCATATTTGTATTGACATATTTAGCCTATGTCCGGTGGATCATCAAAATGAGACCAAATAAGTCTCCACGACAAACATGTTGCTTATATTGACACTAGAAATGCATAAAGAATAAAAGAAAACAAATCGACAGAATAACACCACAAACAAATGTATTCAACAGTGGATATCTTTGCAGTCAGAACCAGTATTCTTACCTAAGAGCGAGCCTGTACCCAGAGAGAAGTTGTTCTGCTGTGACCGTTTATTAGCTGCGGTCTCGGCTCCCATAATGAGGGAGCCATTGTGGGCCATTGTGTGGGGCGTCATTATAATGCAGCCCATCATGCAGTAAACACACCAGCAAGCCACCAGGAGGGATCACCCCCCTACCCCCACTCTTCACCCTGCATTATAAACATGTCCTGCTTGCACTCAGAGAAGAAAAGATAAAACACAGGCAAAAGAAGGAACAAAGGATAGGTATTAAACCAGAAGTAAGGAAGTAAACCGATGATTGAGTTTCTCCAAGAGCAGCACTTTACCCTACTGGAAAGATGTAACGTTTCGGGCTGCGGGTTAAAACGTTTTGAATCTTTCCGCCTTATTCGGCCAGTTGTACTTCATTCTGTAAAATATAGGCTAAAAGGCCATCTCACACAGTAGAAAGGACAAATGAACATCATACAATACCTTGACAGCAACCATTATGTCATCATTTAGATACATATACCATACTTGATGAATGTGAAATGTACGCTCGATAAACACCTTTTTTGCGGCATGTAATATCAGTAACAATGTCACTTAGTAAAGTGTTCTCTTTTGCTCTCTCCCACCGCCTTGGCGAGTTGCAAAGAGATCGAGAACGGAAAAGCACCACGTCTTCATTAAGATGAGTCAGTGGGGCATTTAGATAACCATCGGGCCTTTTTTAACGATGAGCCTCATTTAACAGCTCGCAATGTAAAACTCAATGTCGCAATAAAGAGCGCATACTCTTAGGATTTGCTATGGCGGTGTCTGTGGAATCAATCAGATGGTGTTACAGCACTCCGTGGTCATGCATGTCCACGCTGCAGCCGTGCTGAGCAATGGGGCGGCTGACATGGGTAGGAGGGCTGTCCTTTTGCCTAGCTAAGCACTTTGCGGACCACAGCACCCCTTGGTAATTGGCCAGACTCATTCGTTAGATGTCTCCAAGCCCCTAATGACCAGTTCTTGTTAACGACTTTTCTGCCTTTTGTGTGTGTGTGCATGCGTGCGTGCGTTAGTGTGTACATGTGTGTGCGTTTGTGTGTGTCTGCATGCGTGTACATGTATGCTTCTTGGTGTGTAAGGGAATCACATGAATAAAACATTGTTTGGAGAAGAAAAGGCAAGGTCATTTACCTTGCCGTCGTCCATTTTTTCCATGTCTTTTACTTTGCGTTTGCTCATGCCGTGAAGGAGATCTTTTGTGGCAGAGCTTAAACACTCAACATTAAGCCTTCCTCCAGACAACGATGACTATGAAACCATATCCATTTACTGTCACTTTGTGTTCTACTCGTGTATATAGGTAATGGTAGCCTACACATTCTGGATTTATTAGGTATGCATCTTATATTATATGTTTTATGTATTTTACCAATATCTCTGCATGTGCCTTTCTGTACTTATTATTTAGTGGCCTATTTGGATTATTGAAAAGTTTTGCTTAAAAACAAAAAGTGGAATCCAGTATATCATAGCATGCAGCATACCCCTGGTCTTTTGTGGTTAAACATTCAACCAATTAATCATGAATACAAATAACATGCCAACATATTGGATGTTGAACCCAAAGACAATAGCAGTGTAGGGAAAGACGCAAAAAAATGTTTGGGAATTTCCGGGTCAAAAATAGACTTAAGTCCTACACAAAGCGAGCAAAAAAATACGGACCTGCTAAATTCGCACTTCCTGTGCTTAGCTCCATTAAAACATCATGATAGTTTTGAGTCAGGCTACAAATATGAACCAACATTTTAGCTCCTTTGGGCTTAAGCGGAACCCAGAACGTTCTCTCTGTGAGATGTGATCTTACCACACAATGGGCAACTCTTGAGGAAGACTCGTGTGAAATTGGCGTTGACCTTGGATAGAAAATATGGAGCTAATCAATTGCTAAATCAATATTGACTGTATGTAATGTGCAACCCCATGACTTTTGTCACATTTCACACGTTCCTTGGTCTGACTTAATCCATTTATGAAATCTATCTTACATGAAGATGTGTAAGAATGACACTTTGACAATTTTAGAGCTCAGTGTAGAAGTCGTTGTGGTTTGTGGGTTCGGTTTCTATGGTAATTATCAATATCCCAATACTCATTGGACATAGTCGGGATATGAAAATGCACCTGCATGGATCCTGATTATTCAATTCTGTGAAAGCGAAGCCTCTGTTTATTTTTTTTGTGAAGCCCCACCATTCAACTTCAAACTGCCTATGGCAATAAAGTGTTCTGAAACTGAAAATGTTGTTAAGTTAGTTAAGTGTTGGTACAAGTGTGGCATATAACTGCAAGTTTATATGGTGATTCCCCCCCCCCCCCCCCCCCCCCCCCCCCCCACACACACACACACACACACACTGGATGTGTGGTGGGAGGTGATCCTGTCATGGTAACACCTGAGCAGAGAGGTGTGCTGTACTCAGTCCTGGAGGAGGGAGAGGTGAAGGGAGAGCTGAAGGGGAGAGCACAGTGCCAGTGTGGAGGGATCCTGTTGTAGAAGGTGTAAATGGACACGCTGCAGTTGATAGTACATGGTCAAGTGAACGTGTTGAGAGAAAGACAACACTCCTCTTCAGTCTGCTACTGTAGCCTGCACTGTTCCTGAATGTATTATTAGTATGTTGGTTGGCTTGGTATTTGTAAATGGAAGGAGGTTATTTTTGATCAACAGCAAAGAGCATTAACCATTTATTGCATGAAATGGTAATACAATTTAACTTGGTGGTATGGTTCCACTCTTTTCTTGTGCTCCCTGCTGTAGGATTTAAAGCATGACATACAGATGTTAGATACAGAATACAAACAGCATACCAACATTTGACAACAGGGAGCACTATACAATCCCCCATGGGGTACATCAGATATCTCAACCCATTGTGTAGGTTAAATACGATACAGAGCTTTGTGTTTATATTATTAGTTGTGTTTATTCTATTCTATTTACTTTGATATTTCTGGCTTGAGCTGAGTAACTTAAAAAAAAAAAGAATTATTTCATCCATGATCAGAAAAGTTATATGAATCTGAATCTGTGTGTACTAGCAAAAAAGATTTTGGCTACTGGTGTCACTTACTAATCCATGGATGATGAAATGTCCAGGACAGCTCATAATTCGGACAACGACACTCCCTTTGAATCTGTACAAATGTGCTCCAGTCAAACCGTTATATTCTATTGTATTCTATGTTGTTCTATTCTAGTCTCTCAGGTGCTGAAAGGTACAGACTGAACAGTGACACTTATCCCAGATGTGCACCTGCACAATGGCATTGACAGTTCATCCAGTGGACTTTTATTCTGGTTTGTTTTGAAAACCAACTAGATGAGCTACCCTATTGACCATGGAAGGCTTGATCCTGTAGAGTGTGTGTGTGTGTGTGTGTGTGTGTGTGTGTGTGTGTGTGTGTGTGTGTGTGTGTGTGTGAGGGAGGGGTATGGGGGGTGTGGGGGTGTATGTGTGTGTATGTCTTTTTTGGCCAGAGGTCTGACGAGAAGCTTCGTCTAGCCATTCGATGGGTTACTGTGGCAACTGAAGCCACCATCCCATCCCCCAGCCAGGGCCACGCACCCACCCACCCACCCACCCACCCACCCACCCACACATTTTGTTTCTATGTTTATTGTTAAGGAATATATTGTGCTGGGTTGGTATTGTTCAGCCAGGATGGAGAGATTGGCCAAACGAACACACACACACACAGAAGTATTTTGTTGATTGCCTCTGCCATCAACTGGTTCAGTCTATTATAGGCAGCCTGCCAACACCAGCAAAACACAAGCAATTTCTAGCACGATACACAATACACCTCAGCAACATAACCTTTTGACATCAAAAGTGTTGATTGGCCCAGGAAAATTGAAAAGCAAGAGACATCAAGCCAACTATTGATTGCAATATTAAATTGCAATCAATTAAATTACATCTGAACACACACACACTCTATTGGCTACTACAAACTTAACGTGATCCCATGTTTGCAATCATGTTATTATACTAACACACTGTTTGGATATAATTATGTGTGAGCGTGTAGCCGTGTTAAACTCTGGGATTAAGCCATGAAATGGGAATTGAAGGGGTAATTGAAACGATGTGTCCAAAACAAATATATGGTCTTCTTTGACATTGGTTGGGGATTAGCTGGCCTCACCATTTTATTTTCTGTGAGAATATCTTTAAAGTTGACTGTGCCTGCCTCTGTGCCTCATAGACAATTTATGTATTAGGCCACTCCTGGCAAATTTCTGCGATAACCTCATTCTGTTAGAATGTATGGGGCTCAGTATTTCTCTCTGTTGGACACTATTGGCAGCAGAGAGGCCAAGCAGAGACCCTAAACCTGCCTTTGGATTGAATGTCTCATGCTTTGGAACCACCTCCACAATGTAACCTGCCAGATTAACAGTGAGAGGGCATGTGGATCACGGCTTGGCTGAGTCCACTCAACTAATACGGAAAACCCAGCAATCAGAAGCCAGCAATGCTTTGTTGACTCTAGCAGCGGCTCACTCCTTTATAGTATAGGAGCATATACTTTTCAATGTGTTACTTGGTGCTTTGCAGAGGGCTAATTAGAGGTAAGGGGCACATTATACATTTCTGTATAATTTGAACTAGTTTCTGCTACAGTACAGTGTACATATGCACATATTGATCCCAGGATCCCCGTGGTGATCTGATCTTTGTTGTTTATAAGGCAGCATAATTAGATATTTGTATTGTACATGGTGCATGCTTAAAGAAATTGCTTAATTTTGTGGCAAGGGTTGCCAATTCCTGGTTTAGGAAAATAAAAGCACTGGTGCTTTTCTCCCCTTTCATACTCGAAACCACTCAAATGAATTCTTAGTTACAACTCTGGCAAGTGCTACTGAACGAATCCAGATGGTAGACTAAAAATACAGGCGATATCTCTCAGGTCCCGGATCATCACCTCCGCGGTGGGTACTATATGAAGCATGTTTAAATCCCCTGTGTAAACAAAGCGCTATATAAGGTTAAGTGAGACTCACGCAAACACAACTGAACACAAAGCTTTACTTTTTTTTTAGCTTTAGCTTTAGCTTTACGGATTTCTGATGTTCTCTGTCTGATCTGACCGCTACGTCTTAGCTGTCATGATGAACTCCACGCGCAGAGGGACATCTAAACAATCTCAAATGAGCCGGGAGCGGTCTAAAATCGAAATTGCCTCCTAGAGAGGCGAGCGGAATCAACTTGAAATATATTCTCAGAGAGATCAAATGGTGAGCCCAATTTACAACCAATCTCTCCTATGTCAAGGAAGACCATATATTTGTTTTGGACACAGCTTAAATTCCCCCTTCAAATTTCATGGGTTTGATCCCTGAGTGTGACAAACCTATACGCTCTCACAATTATATCCAGTTAGTATAGTAGCATCATCGCAATAATGGGATCATGTGGGATCTCAACACTAAACCAGTGTTGACAATTCATTCTTAGTTACAACTCTGGCAAGTGGTAATTAATAAATACCGATTGTTGACCAAAAATACAGCTGAGGACTCTCAGAGCCTGGGTTGTCACCTCCGCCGTGTGTACTATGTGAAGCCTGTTTAAATAACATGTAAATGCAATGGAAACAAACTGCTACATAAAACTAAGTGATACTTGTGATACTGTCACTAGGCAAGCTGATGATTGTGTTAACTACTCTTCTATTTGCACATTACCCAGACAGATGCTGGGTTGAAAAGCATTTCCAACTGAACACACACACACACACACACACACACACCCACACACACACACCTACACACACACACACACACACACACACACACACAGAGTCTGTTTTCAGGTTGGCACATCAGCAGAGGCCTCCTGCCCAAACCAGGGTTACATTGTGTTCCTGCTCTATTGATTTGTCCAGCCCTTTGGCAACTATGGCCCGTAAATTCTCTGATTAACTGCACTGTACCTGTTTGCTCTCTGGGTGGCTACCAACAGAGCCACACGGGCACAAACAGCTCAACACTAAGTTTAACTTGGAGCGGTTTTCTAATGTGCTACTTCTGATCTGACCGCTATGTCCCAGCTGTCACAACACGACATGACAAACTCCTCTAGCTGGGGAACAACTGATACAACCTGGATGTTGCTCTAAGAAACGACCAATTGGTGGTGTAGGAAACTCGTCTGACCTTAAACAATATAAACAATATTGGCTAGTCGATATGAGGTATTAGAATGAACCATTATAGCTTAGCAATTAAGCTACTCTCATCACGCCGTACTGGATGCACACACACATACACACAAACACACACACACACACACACACACACTAACCGGTGTGTTAATCTTCTGATGCTCCCTGGCTGCCCATTAAAAGTTAACATGGCCGCCTGACCAGCAACCGCCTTCTCCTATATCTCTTCCTCCCTTTATCTCCTGTTACTCTCACTATCTATCTGTTATTCCCACCTTTTTCTCCTCCCCTTGTCATTCCCGCCGCTCATTCCTCTGTAGTGATGGTGGCGTGGCGGAGCTGAGTTATGGTGTGGTGTTAACCCCTGGACCCTTCAACACACCAGGGGTCCCGGCTGGGGGGGAGAAATACGGCCCAGGGGAAGGATGAGCGCAGTACGTCAGCCACACACACCAAGTCATCCACATACACCCACAAACACACACGGACACATACAAACACACACCAAGTCATCCACATACACACACAATCACACACCAAGTTATCCACACACACGCACGCAAACACACACACACAACACACAAACAGACACACACACACTCATCTTTTCCCAGCACATGGCCCATGTGTCAACACCCCCGGGGGGATGAAAATGGACCAGCTCTGTCACACTCAGGGGATGGACCCCACGACAGAACCTTCTTCATACACACACCCTTTCTTGTGTACGATCAGTGTATGTTTCCCTCTCTCCCTCTCTTCGCCCATCGCTCTGATGATTTGAAAGAATATCAGCAAGCAGGATTTAACAATCCTCATGACTTGAATTCTGAGGGTCATACAGCCAATTGCAGAGATAGAGCCAGTTAATGTTTTTTTTTAAATGATTCCAGATAAAAAAAAACACAGAAAAAGCCCAATAACCAAAACTGCCAAACTCAGTAGACAACACAACTGCAATACAACTTTTTAACACTACTAAACAACAAACTTGCATATTCTTGTGTATTTCCAAGACACTGCAATCGTGGAATATATTATTTATATATTGGTTGGTTGAAATGTCCTCATGTAGATGATTGTGCTGTATTATTCAACATGGATCATTGTCAATGAATGGCATGAATCGCCTGTGCACACCGCTTACGTATGTGGTTGGTTTATTAGTGTTCTTAGTGTTGGTTGTGAGCAACACATTGTTTGAACTCGGCTAAAAGTTCACCTTCATGTGTGTCTCTGAAGAGATCCCAGCCAAATGTAGCACCTTCACTGTATTTACATTATACTACTGCATAAAGGATAGATTTATATAATGTATACTAATGATCATAAGTACTGGAAAGTAATTGGACCATTTGAAGTATTGATCCAGCTGGCATGTAACCTCTCACCTTTAAGGTGTATGTGTGTAAATGTTTGTGGCATCTAGCGGAACGGACTTGGCAGAAATGGAATATCATTTTCTTAAGTATGTTTTAATTGGTGTACATCCCATTCAAATAAGAATCGTTGTGGTTCAATTAGTTGAAATCGGAAACCTCACTGCTAGATGCCACTAAATCCTACACACTGTACCATAAATGCTGAATACTGATCACTGCTTTCAGTTTGAAAAAGCATTATTAAAGAGCTGCTAATTGGAAGAGGAGGATTTTTTGCAGCGGTTAACCCACGCATGTGGCAAGTAAAAGTACTGCATTCTCTGGTCTATGACATTGTTCAAAGAAATAATTTATATTATTCTGGAAATTAACTTTTCAATCTTGTACCCTGATTGAACAAATGCAACAGCTTTTGCTTATTAGATGCTTCACACTGTATCAAAAAAGTCATTGGTCACCTACCGGTAACCTGGCAACAGGAAGTCAATGGATTGTCAACTAAGATAATCGTGACCAATCAAAATAATCTAAAGGTGCAGGGTTGTTAACTTAATGTACGTCCAACCATATGAGCAGTTTCATGCCTCTCCATAGCCATTCATAATCTAAATGGTACAAGGCTAATATTAATTTCAAAGTACACATTATAACTATCAAAGTAATGGGTACTTCTTAGTATAGAATTGGCACCATATAAATCCTAGTGCCGTCACATAATGGGAAACCACACTTCTCCTGTGTTTTTTGCTTATTTTAAGAATATGGCACGGAACACTTACTTAGCAACCCACTGTTGCTAGGGTTGCTCAGAGGTTACTGAGTGGCCTATTGACCAGACGTAAAAGAAAGGTATACCGTGCATTATCCAAATAAAGTGCATCCCATGTGTCTTCAGTTCTCCATTTGACTTTAATTAGAACAAACTAGCTTGTCACCATCTGACTCAACATAGCTTGAGTAGGCTAGTGTTAAGGGCCAAAGGTCAACGGTTCACTGTTCTGTATTGATCCCCAACGGAATCGCTTGGTCTCTATAGTTGAGATGATGAGGTGGAGATAGAGTGTGAGTTATCAATATTTAATGAACACTTTAAATATGTGTTCCAATGCATGACCACCATAACCTTCCTATTGGTACACATTAAGTGTCAATGTTTAATGATTGTATTGCATGGCAAGTGAGGGAAAGGGCCATGTGTATCATTTTGTGTAATTATGTTGTTAGATTTAGGCTGCGGGAGGTTTTCGGTTCAGCACAGATGGGAAGTTAAAGAGACATTTTGATGACACATGGGGGTGATTTAAAGCATTTGAAATGTTCTTAACACATTTTGTATCATTAAAATACAATCAATCCGGTTACATTGGAACTGACAGATCTTATTTTCCAGTTATTATCTTACGTAAAAATTATATTATATACCCCATTCCCTGTCCACCTCCCAGAAAAAACTAATACTTTTGAAATCTAGTCCAATCAAATCAGTTGAAAGAGTGGATGCAGTCAATTGAAATGTTAAAGCAGTGATTGAATTCGCTGGTTTTCAGTCAGGTGAGCAGTAAGGTACTGGCAGGTACGTGAGGTACTGAGGTGCATTATATACTGCCAGGGACAGAGTGTACAGCTTTCTGAGCACTAAACAGCTAGACCAAATCGCATGAAGGGACATTTCTTTAATCAAGACTTTACAGCAGGGGAGATAGTATTGCCAGACATATGTGTTTAAGTAAGATACACAAATGTCATATAAAGCTGCTAAGAAATGTACATTTGCAGCAACCCTCCCTGATGTCCACCTTACATCAACCGCAATATCTGATCGATAACCGATATGAAAGGACAGCCAGTTCTGGGGGTGGAGGAGACGAAACGAATGGTTTTAGCACCTCTCAGAATCTTGTTGGTTAAATCATGCTGAACAAGCTCTCACACTCTGGAGTGGAAGTGTACGCCATTCTTCTCTCGAAACAGTCACTAGCAGCCAACTCTGTTGGTAGCCAACTGTCAAGCAAGGAGGCTACAGCCCATTTACCATGGAGATATTGTATATCACCTTTATGTTGGAGAATTGCGAGAGTTGCTTAGACTATCGTCTAAAGGGCGGTAAAGGTTGCCTGAAGGGATTTTACACAGCAGTTTTGTTTGTTCATTGTTCAGACAACTGGGAAGGGTAAATTACAAAAGCCATCAAGGAAACGTTATTTTCTGTGTGTGCCTGGGTTGTTGTGTGTGACGTTACTCCCATGCAGGAACAGAGGAAACAAAATTCCCATTTTTTTATGTGTGAGAGCCAGAGATGATAAACATGCTGGTGCGTAAACTATCTTCAAGGTTTTGCTGACCCGAGAACAACAATGGAACAAATCACTTATTTTAATGTTTGCAAATTAGCATGATGCAAATAGATATCATTGCTCTGAAACCTATTTAACTTTGTGTATCTCAATGCAGGAGATTCCTATGACAATAAACTATTGACTGCGAGACGTTTTTTAGCTAACTAAATTACCATATTTTCACTTTAGCCATAAGTGGATGTTGATTATTGTATTTAAAAGTCAGTAATTAGGCCTAGATAGAATCCCAAACAAAACAAAAATCCAACTCTTAATAGAGGCTTTAACTTGTATTTAAACTTTTTAAACTTTTGATAAGGTAATTAAAGATTAATTTACAATATAAATAAAAAATGAGTCTATAAACATGAAAAGCAGTCAATCCATTATTCAATGGTCTGTGGGGTTTCACTGCCAGAAGCAAATGTGGTCCGGCATCACCAATAAAGTCCAATATCTAGCTACACACAGTGTTTCTATTTGCTTCCATTGCCTTCAGATGAAGCCACTTCATCAAAAATAAGAGAGAGAGAGAGAGAGAGAGAGAGAGAGAGAGAGAGAGAGAGAGAGAGAGAGAGAGAGAGAGAGAGAGAGAGAGAGAGAGAGAGAGAGAGAGAGAAAGAGAAAGAGAGAGAGAGAGAGAGAGAGAGAGAGAGAGAGATCCTCAAGGTGTGAAACAGAAAAGACTGGCAGAGGAAGTGAGAGAACACAAGTAGGGAAAACCATGTATGTGCAAGGGAAAGAGAGAGAGGCAGATAGGGCAAGAGAGAGAAAGAAAGAAAGAGAAAGAAAGAGAGAGTGAGGCAAAGACAGAAGAAGATGGAATACTCCTGAACAAAAGGTGGGAGTGAGGTGAGTAAGAGGTAGAGAGAAAGAGATGTACATGCAACAGTTTGAGATGTGAAGAGAGAGGTGTAAGAGAGAGAGAGGTGAGAAAGAGGGAGATGCCAACTCAAAGAGAGAGGAGGAGGGAGCGGTGGAGTGAGAGAGATGGATGCAATGCAGCACAGGAGAAGAAAGGTGTTTTTACAACTCTGCCGATCGAATCGGTGAAGGTGCTAAGGCAACGCAGTCTTAAAAGGAAAGTCTTACATACAATGCTATATCATCAGAACATACATGGTCTTGCATCGTTTCTCATGAAGCATTCTTTTTTTATATAGAAAAGGGCAATGGGTAATGTCATACTAGTATCTACTGTACATGCTACTACAACCAACTGCATCAGAGAATAAAACGATATCTCCAAGTATGGAAGCCGGTACGCCAACTGGCTACTGATGATTTTATTTATTTTTTAAAGACATTATTACCAGAAAAGTATTATCTTCCTCGCATTATGGATTCAGTGTCCACTCTCGGAGAATGATTACATGTCCCAGTATCTCATATTGAGCAGAGAGCGGGATGGGAGAGAGAAGCGAGAGAGAAGAAAGAGTGATTTGGTAAATTGGTGGCAGGCAAAGGGGCACCAGTGGTCATAAGTCAAACCTCCAGGGTTAAAAAGCTCTCTCTCTCTCTCTCTCTCTCTCTCTCTCTCTCTCTCTCTCTCTCTCTCTCTCTCTCTCTCTCTCTCTCTCTCTCTCTCTCTCTCTCTCTCTCTCTCTTTTTTTTTTTTTTTTTTTTAGGGAATTATAATACAGTGATTTGTTCTGCTTGTGGGGTGTTTGAAAATACCCAAACAACAAGTTTTGCTTTATATGAAAGACAGCCACGAGTGGGTCCTGAGAGCTTCAGAGGGGAGTGTTGTGGAAAGATGATTTCCCCAAACTACGAGATACTGAACAGAATAACAGAGGGGAGTGAGGGACTTGTTCTTCCTCTCCATCTTATAATTGCAGCGACACCTTTGAGGTAACTTACAAAAAACACCACATTGTGCATGTATTGATCAGAGGCGTGTGCCACACTCAACAAGGGTTACACATCCAATCGTTTTAATGAAGAAAAAAATATCCAAATAATAAAACTTGGAAAACAAATTACAGGATTTTACAGACCGGTTTTGCCATTTGTTTCACAAGATATTCACAATATAGATGACTAGAACAGGTGTAGTAAAAATGTACCTGGTGCATGAAGCACACACTTACATGGATAAATGTCAGTGCAAAGCATATACAGATTGCCGTCTTATATTATTGTCAGGTCAGCAGCCAGCAGTATGGGACTGGGGTAAATAATTGAAGTCCTTTGATGATAGCTGGGCTCCTAATGGTCCCCGAGATGACAGTTTAAAGCTGAAGGGGGTTTTGTGAGTGTGTGTGTGTACGCATATGTGTATGTGTTTGTGTGATTGGCCGAGATACAGGAAAAGGTTAGCAAGATAACCAAGGCAAATAGCCTATGCAGCAGATCTGAAGGTTAGTTTTGAGTCTCATGGTCGTGTGTGTTATATGTGTGTTGGCGTGTATTCTTCTTTAGGAATGTATTCAAGATGCATTGCTCTGTGTGTGTGTGTGTGTGTGTGTGTGTTCTAGGTAAAGAGTACGGGAATCACTTTGATATAGAGTCGAAGTGGTCTGACATTATACCCGGCAATCTTCCTTAATGGAAAATGACATTGGTTGGTTACTGAGTTCAATTCCTTCGCTGGGGCCCCTAACTATCCCAGCACGCTAGGCATTGATCCCAGAGCGCACACGCAGCCGTTTTCCTCAAAGCCTAAACTCTGCTGGAAATTAGGCAGGAGACACCTTGAAGACGAGCCCAGGACATTCCAAGGATCCCTCTAGACTTTAAAGAGGACCCTTCAGTGGGATGAAAGGAAGGCTGGAGTAGAAGGTCATGAATTGTGGAGTTGTCCTGATCCACTCTGATCATTCGGTTACCGCCTATGCCCTGTGTACGCCAAAGGCTATTTGTATATTTATTACCGGCATACATTTTGTAAGGTAAAAACAGGAACAGATCGCAAACGTTTTTGGCTGTATGAATGGTGTATGACTATTCAAGTCATATAAAGCTCTTTCCAGCTTTGCAACTACTGGGGGTGGGGTGGGGGACAGCGATGCACAGCTAGAGAGCAATGTGGTATTCTGTCTGGTTAGTGGTGTTAGCCCTGTCTGAACGTTGAGCTGTTGTGTAAGACTGAAAACAGACTACTTAGAGAAAAACTGACTGAGCAAACTGGGAAAAAATGAAAAATCAGCCTACAATACCCTGCCGGTTACACACATCTTGCCAAAAACATTGGGGTGGGCTCTCTTTCCAACAATGGTGTGACGTGGAGAAAATGTGTGGTAACAGAGAAATCGTTTGAGCCAGTAACAGTATGAACTCTTTATATCTCCAAATTCTCCAATGAATCTTCCATGATACGGACATGAGTGATTCAAGGTTTAGTAGCTATTGCATACGGAGATATACACAGAGTAAGAGACACAGTGAGAGAGACAGATACAGAGACAGAGAGAGGTAAAAAGCAAAAGAGTGAGAGAAACTGACAGGAGTGACGGGTGGGGTGGGGGGGGGGGGGGGGGGGGGGGGGGGGCAAAGCTGTAATCTTCCAAGTGGAAGAAAAGAAAGAAATACATAATCACTTGAATATGTTTTTATTACCGCTTTCCTTTTTCTCTATTTTCCCCTCCTTGTAAGGGAAACTACGGACCCTTACCCTTTCTTGTAAGGGACTCTTAAGTCAACGGACCAAAACCATTTCTCAAAAGATAGGGTGTGTGTCAGATGTATGGCTAGTCTTTTAAACACCGCCCATTTAGGATAAGCAAGTCTCAGTAGAAACACGGTCGTGCGCTTATTTAATTCAGCAGCGCACTGAAACTATCAATCTCAAACCTGCTGTCTGACAGCAAGTAGCGTGTTCGCGGTTCATTTGACCTGTTCCATTCATTTGTTTCCGTGCTTGTTTTTGGTTTGTTGATTAATTGTAGACTTGTTTCACTTTATCTATTTTCGTGCATGATTTGCTTTATTATTGTGCAGCAAGATTTCCAGCTAATCGAGCCAGCTAGTTTTAAACCCCCATTCTTCCGCTTTAATGCAACAATGCACTACTTAAATACATCCATTCGCATAGTAGATACAATCAGTTAACTGTGCTAAAGCACAATGTCACATATAAGGGGAACATTTAAAATGCACAGCACTCTATCTGAAGTGTGTGTGTGTGTATGTGTGTGTGTGTGTGTGTGTGTGTGTGTGTGTGTGTGTGTGTGTGTGTTGAGGAAATGCATTTGGTAAACCACCACTACATCTTCAAAACAAATGTCTACACCACCCATGCGTGGAAGTAGACAACAGAGACAATTAAATATGCAGTGTATAACATTTTGTGGCATCTAGCGGAACAGACTTGGTACAAATGGAATACGATATTCATATGTATGTTGGTTTTAATAAATGCATATGAAACTTGAAAATAAGAATTGTTGTGCTTTTGTTCCCTTAGAATGAGCCCTTTATATCTAAATAGGGAGCGGGCTCTCTTCCATGGAGCCCGCCTTGGTAGGTAGTTGGTTGCAGTCTGCAACCTCACCGCTAATCCTACACACTGTACCTTTAAGAAATGAGAAATGCTCTCACATTATTTTCTCGACCAAAGCCAAGACATATTGATAATCGTTGCGAGTGTAAGCTCCCCATTTGACATAAGGAATTGTAATCCAAACAGACCTCCGCTGTCAGTATGAATATGGGATTTTCCTCACAGAAGCAAATGCAAACGTGCTTCAGGAGCTGTTCCATTTCCCAACAGACCCCTATATCTGAAGTACACGGTCAGTTTTATTCCGGGAAACACAAGGCGTAGTATGCCTCTACGGCCACAACAATGTGGGTTTTCCTACTTCTTTTGATATGACATGTCATGGTATACTAATAGTGAAAATAATACTGTGCGCTCCCAGTGATGGACATCTTGCTAACGGCTAATATAGCCTGTCCTTATTCTAAGTCTATTGTCATATCCTATTGTTATTGGACATTTGATTCCAAGTACATAAATAAATCAAGTGATGTTTGTTAAACAATGTCATTATTCTATTAGAGGGAGAACACACACACATGAGAGAGAGAGAGAGAGAGAGAGAGAGAGAGAGAGAGAGAGAGAGAGAGAGAGAGAGAGAGAGAGCGAGCGAGAGAGAGAGGTGATAAAACACGCTTCACCTTTTACACGTGTGGTAAATTAAGATGAACTGTCACTACAAGGACTCCGGTGCCAGACGTTCTTCTATGTATCGCTTTTTTAATAACAAGTAAGACAAGGCCCAGCGTGCAACAAAGGGTGCGTCGAGACAGGGAACAGAACGTTCTAGCAATCCTTAAGATGTGAGCTACACGGCAACCGTGTCGCGATACCTCTCTTGATCCCCCCCCCGCCCCCCCCCATCTCTCTCACTCCATCGCCTTCAAACAGCTCTGCTCCGCCGCACGCTTTGATCCACGTCTCTCTATCTCTCTCTCTCGCTCCATCCTCACCTCCATATCCCCCTTATCCTTTCTCTTCAGATAGCCCCCCCCCCCCCCCCCCCCCACACACACACTCTTAATCACAGCCTTTAATCCATGGGAGTGATGTCACAGGGAGGAGAGGAGAGTCCTCCTCTGTGTTTATGTGTGTGTGTTCGTCTGGTGGTGTATCTCTGATGAATGAGCCAGAGTGTGTGTGTCCAGTTCAGCTGGACACACACAAAAAAAGTAGACTGCAAACCAAGATTTCAAGAGGACACAGAAACAGAACATGGGAGGTCACTGAACAGACACTCATATTAGTCGTCTGTCGTTGCCATGTCTCTGTATCTGACGGCATGGAGCTTAGGCTGCAGCTTTTGTTCCACATTAGATCCAAAATGGCTGCTAATAAGATCCCGCCAAGTCATTACGTCAGTCTTGATCTATTAGAGAATGACGCATCAGAATATTACAAACATGAGAGCTACCGTACACACACACACACACACACACACACAAACACACACGTGTGTGTGTGTGGAATTATTTGAGATTTAACTTGACTGAATATATTCATGTATGCTTGCCCCTATTATACATTCATAGTAGCACATGTTCTTAGCAATATAATATAGCACAAAGGACCTCATTATGCATGTTTAAGATTGTTTGGGTAAAATGTATCTACTTGGTTGGTTAACTGTTGCTACAAATCTACAGAAGAACCAACACGTATGGAAAGCCCTCTTTCTATATGTATTCGTCCCCCAGACCAAAGCGAACACCCACCCCACTCCAACTCCTCCCGATCACATATTGGCTGTCTGCATTTGTAGGAACCCACCTCCTCCCATCCCTAGAGATGGAGTTCATATGTTTACACAGCGTTCTTGTAATCCTAGATCAATTAGGCCTGATTGGCATGGCTGGAATGACCAAACCAGCACCACTGAAGCAGGTGTTGGCGGAAATGAAGAGGGAAGGTACTCTGCATCCATGCTGGTGTGTCTTTGTGTGCTATATGTGTGGGTATTAAGGACTAAATTAGTATTTTTTATTTCTTGTTACTCAAAACATATCAAACATAATGTTCTATGGAAATGTGGTGAAGATCGTACATCACTGTAGCTTCAAACATTTTATTTTAAAGGATCAGTTTTAGAAATGATTCCCATTGCTGAGCTCAAGGGTGTAACTTTATACATTGTATTTTTCACCATCTTGATTGATGAATGTTTCTTATTCAACGCCGTTACGCTGTTGCTTGTGGAATATTCCAGTATTACGAAATGACAACCTTATATGATGGTTCTTTTTCAACGTCTCCCCAAACGCTACCTTTTTCTTTCCAATAAATATTCATCTGTTTTTTATTTGTATATTTGAGCAGAATGTGCAAGCATGCCAAACCTCCAATGTGAAATAGCATAGAAAGAAGACATTTAACTTGAGAACATGAAACGGAAATAGCCAGGTATCAGATATTATTAGATCTATTAATAGGATAATCTCATGCATTCATTTAAAGATTTGGAGATGGGCTGAGAGTTCGTTCATTGTGAATGGGTATTTGAAATATGTATCAGGAGGAAGGCAATGGGTGCTGGGAATCTTTTCAGAATTCAGTGCTAGGAACACTGATAACATGAATCAAAATGTGCAACCAGATCAATTCTATTTTCACAGCTGATGATTACGCCGATCATTTCAAGCACATCACGCGATAAAAGCCTGGCAACGACCAGGGGAATAACTCTGTCCTAACCTCTGTAGTCCTCCTGGGGCCGACTCTTCCTACGAGGGTACCTTGAAGAGGGGTGAGATCCTGTTGACCTCGGCCTCTCAGTGGATGGTGCACTCTGGCCTGAGCGGGTGGTCCTCTCCAGATGGTCTCCAGGGGTCACCTCTCTCTCAGCCTCATCCTCCTGGCCAGCAGGGCTCTGGAGGTGGAGAAAGAAGGAGCGGTAAGTGGCGTGTTGAGTGGAGGTGTCAGAGAGGACTTGTGTGTTCTTTCTGGACGTGGGGGGGGGGGGGGGGGGGGGGGGGGGGGGAGCAAGGTCATTTTGCACTGCCCCTCACCTTCTCGCTCTTTCCCTTCTCTCTCTACACAGTACCTTTTTTAATATAAAAATACAAAAGGAAAAAGGGAGAGAGAGGAATGACCTCATCTTATGGGACTGCCCACATTAGCCTCTCACTAACTTCTCTGGTCAGTATTGATGAGATGAGAGAAAGAGAGACGGAGACACTCAATTGATTCAAGAGGAGACACCAAGCGCTACATTGAAGATTTGTACAGACCAGTAAAAAAAGAAAAACTTCGTCTTGTAGTGGAATTTCCCACATATTTCTGCTGGGGTTTGTGGCTACTAGCTACCATTAATGAAACAGCTGATATTGGAATTGTACGATTTTGTTTTCATTTACATTGAACACTGAACCGGCACTCGAAAGTATGATGTGTACACTTTTTTTATGAGCTGAGCACAAACATGTGGCGCGTGCCTAGGTTTTGCTGACCGTGTGTCTTGCATTGTTTGTGCCGCCATCTTGTGTGCCACAGCCCCCCCCCCCCCCCCCCCCCCCCTCCCCATTTAAAACTGATCGAGTGCTCCCCCTTCTCCATACATCCAACAGCGGCTGGTTAAAACCTGCAGTGCCTCACATGTACCCATCAATTAATTCCTGGGCGAGCTTAGAAAGGTCACCAGTCATCGGACGATGGAGCCGAGAGTCGGGGGCCGTTAAATTGAGATCCGACGTTAACTCAGAGTAAAATCAAATGTCAGTGCTTCGTCTCTTAGAGCCGGAGACAAGCCTCTCGCATCCTGAAGTAGATTTTCTTTTAATGGCATCTGGCTGCCACCCCGCTTGCCTGGACACGTGACAGCCGAGGGGTGAGTGACACATGGGAGCTGTGGAGGAAGAGCTGGGGGAGCAAGAAAGGTGTGTGTGTGTGTGTGTGGGAGGGGGTCAGATCACACTCTGCATGACCCCCTGCCTGGCCACATTCTGTCCCTTTTAGATCAACAGAGAGATAGAAGAGGTTGAACAGAGATCGAGGAGAGGGATGGCGAGAGAGAGAGATAGATAGATAGACCGGCATGCGGGTGGGGTGATTTTGGTCAAGTGAAATAAGGATGAATGAATAGAAGATGGACGGATGGGTGGGTGAGCAGACAGAAAATATATGGATGGATGGAGGGATGGGGAATAGACTGATCAATGGATAGAGGTGGGTAACCACATTGGTGAAAAAAGTTATTATGCAGCATCCTCTTTGTTTTGTCGTCAGCAGAAGGCATAATTTGGCCTCTTAAATAATAGTTTAGAGGGTACTTTCCAAGCACTTCTAATGAAGAATAGAACAGTGATTAAGTAAAAGCACTACAGGTCAGCGTTGGAATCAAATTAGCTTCGGTAATTACAGATGGAATCACTTCTGATTCTCTGTCTCGTCTCAAACAAATTAGTGCATGGAGGAACGAAGGGAAAAAATAAAGCGAAATTTTCAAGAATAGGTGTCATTTGTCATAATTACCACCTCCCTGCATCAAAGATCTTAGTATCAGGGTGTTACGCCCAAACCACACTCACAGCACAATCATACACAGACAAACATTGACACAGGTAAGACACATTGCCACCATTCAGTGTAATATGTGACGCGTTAAAGAGCAGGTTAACGTCAGTGAGAAGATATTTCAATTCTCTGGAACAGTCCTTCTTACCAATTACTTGGTCAAAAATTGGAGGAGCGTAGCAGTATGTACTCTGAGACCAGCAGTATATTATCAGTGTTATTTGTTTTGTTTTTTGCTTTAGTCTGCATGTCAACAACATCGTCCCATACTGGGAAATTTATGGATTGACTACAACAGCTGTATTGGTATTACAGTACATAGTTAAACAAAAAAAAAAAATCCAGCTGGTTTGTTGTAATGAACTTTGAGACAAGCAATAAGAATAATGCTTCTATTATACCTGTTATCTCAGAATGTGAACCCCAAAAAGAGTAGTCATTATTGTAATGACTCACATAAAACACTGAATCCAAACACACGAATTCAGAGGCAGAAAGAGTCAGAATTCTTCAATAAAAGTAAAAAAAACAGCAAGGGATATGGCAGGCAGACTCAAACTGGCTAACTATAGCTGGAAAGTTGGGCGTAACACACTAGAAAATCTGTGCGTTAGAGGCTTTGGGCCAGTATTTGA
Source organism: Lota lota (assembly GCA_026745465.1). Lineage (NCBI taxonomy): Eukaryota > Metazoa > Chordata > Actinopteri > Gadiformes > Lotidae > Lota > Lota lota. The sequence goes on from JACYXH010000802.1 coordinate 6,054,426, forward strand.
AGGAGACTAATGAGGGCAATTGGATTCAGGTGTGGAAATGAGTGAGAAGCACAGGTGAGGAAGCAGCCATCTTGGCTGTACTATATGAAATGACAGAGACAGAGGTGGCAGACATCTTGGGTGCACTGTAGGAAGTGACAGAGACAGAGGTGGCAGACATTTTGGGTGTATTATAGGAAGTGACAGAGACAGAGGTGGTAGCCATCTTGGATGAACTATAGGAAGTGACAGACAGAGGTGGCAGCCATCTTGGGTGAACACAGGAAAGAAATCGATCTCGATCAAGCGGAACCCATGACAATTGTAGTCTGAGCGTTACTAATGAGTTACTGTCTTTCAAAATTAACACCTTGTTTAAATGAATGGGTGAACATTAGGACTTTTTAGTCTGAAGACTGAAAAGCAATGAGGTGATTACTAAATAGCACGTGACCTCTCTTCCTTCTGAATCAACTTCACTCACTTGTTAAAACTACTATTGACTTTTTACTGACTATTTCATTTCAAGAGGCTTTCTTTGGTTAAGTATAAGGACACCACTCAGTGAATCCAACAGATAGGTGAGGCAGAGTAAAGTGCTTCGCCTGTGCTCATCTTTTGTTCAGTTGAAGGACATGTTGCAAAGATGGATGTAGCTATAATAGAGACGTCATTGAGGAGGATGATGCAGCGTTTAGTCAGCCCTGCTGCATCCTATGAATGGGTCCTATGAGGACCTCTCATCCGCAAACATCGCTCTTAAAAGAAACTGGGAGACAATAAAAGCAATGCATCCGAGTGTGCAGCCGCAGGCGTGTGCACATGTGTGTGTGTGTGTGTGTGTGTGTGTGTGTGTGTGTGTGTGTGTGTACTCGTGCAAAGCGTTTCTACCTCTCTTTGGGTTATTTGGATGAGCAAACCGTGCTATGGCCTATGTAGGCTTGTTTGTAAGAATGTTGTTTGTTAAAAAAAAAAAAAAAGCTGAAATACTGGCAACACACACACACACACACACACACACAAATAAGCTTATGTTGGAAATTCCCATGGTAGTGCACCTTCAACAAGCTTCATGAAAATATATGCACGTTACACTCCAATGTGTGTTTTTAAAGGAAAATACAGGTCTGGGTGATCCTACCATCGTAGTTGTCTCTCCTGGCTTCACTAAAACATCCGTTACCAAAATAATTTGCACAAGGAAGTACTTTTGACAGATTATATCGGCAACGGATGTTTTAGTGGAGCCAGGAGAGACTGTTACGATGGTTTGATCACTCAGACCAGTGTTGCCATTTAATGCAGCCAATCATAATCTATAGTTGAGACATCTCATGGCCTGTCAGGAACCATTCATCATCCTTCTTCCCTGATGCCCTATCAGCCTGGGGATGGGAGATGCATGCTGGGTAACTTTGTGCTGATGTAAGGACAGTAGAGAGCTGTTTAACTAACATTTAGTCAAGATCCACGAGAGGAAGGCACTTTCTGTGGGTTGAGCATTTTCTAACTCTTGGTTTTCCTTTTTCTTCTGGCTCATAAGTCTTTATTTTTAATGATGAATGAACATATCAGTGAAATGTTCAATTTTGGAAGCATGGCAGGTCGGACATGGTTATAGCCTTTATAAAAAATGATTGATCTGACCAGAATAATCTGAACCCATAAATGTGTTCTTAGTACCTCAAAATCACAAAAACACCATAGACTGTGTAACATAGCATAGCAATAAATTGAATGATTCTCTAGCATCAGTGTGAGATGTGTGTGAGCTGTGATGAGAGGTGCTGAGCCAGAGAGAGAGAGAGAAAGAGAGAGACAGAGAGAAAGAAACTGTGTAAAATAGCATAGCTTTGAATTGCAATAAATTGAATGATTCTCTAGCATCCCTGGCTCAGTGTGAGCTGTGCTGAGCCAGAGGGATGGAGGGAAGGAGGGAGGGGGAGAAGGAGAGGGTGAGGGAGAGAGAGAGAGAGAGAGAGAGAGAGAGAGAGAGAGAGAGAGAGAGAGAGAGAGAGAGAGAGAAGGGGGTACAGAAAGAGGGATAGAAAGAGCTATAAAATAGTTCAATATATATATTGAGATGGGATAAAAAAAGAAAGAGATAAAGAGAAAGCTACCTAGAACAAAAGGAAGTGAGAAAAGGGAAATACAGTTATATGGAGTTATAGAGCAAGTAAACCTCAGATGGCATATTTAGTGTTTGAAGAGAACAAAGACACACACACACCCATCCATGTCCTGTCTGCAGTCCCCCGTGCTCTGCTAAATACTGAACTACAGAACCGGACCGGATGGAAGTTGCTCCCAGTTACGCCTGTCAGCAGCGCGATCAAGAGACGGATTTCACTCCCATTTCCCACAAAGACCATTTTTGACCCAGATTGAGTCAGATATTTTTAACCGTACACACACTCGTGCCATTCGTGGTGTTATAGCCTAGTTTGAGAAGTGGGACCCGAGAGAGAGAGAGAGAGAGAGAGAGAGAGAGAGAGAGAGAGAGAGAGAGAGAGAGAGAGAGAGAGAGAGAGAGAGAGAGAGAGAGAGAGAGAGAGAGAGAGAGAGAGAGAGAGAGAGACCGAGGACTTGAGGAAAATGTGTTAACAAACCATGACATGTACAACTAGTGATGGGTGGGAAAAATATGACTCAGGGATATTGTTGTTAATCACTAGCAGGGGAGTGTTTAAAAAACCCTAATTTGTAATTGATAGTTGTCTTATACTGGACTTGATGTATGATATTATACAATAAATACCTAACATATAATGTAACAATATACTAAACGCCAATTTTTTTTATTTTGATCCTATATGTCCTACATCTAATCACAACTGTGTGTAGTGCATCAGACTCTGAACTGGTACACTATACATAGTTCTGACCACACACACACACACCTGCTCCCTGTCACTCACCTTTCTTCTCTCACACCTTATCTCTTAAGTCATCATTTTCTCTCTCAACCACCCTCTCTCTCTCTCTTGCTCTCTCTCATTAGAGGACAAAGGTGATAATTGGTCAGTGTTGACTGAGCAGCAACAATAACAGGTAGCCCCTCCTAACTTATCCCATTCCACCCATCTTATCCCACACCCCTACACTGACAACCAGAATGTCACAATCCAGAAATTTGTTTTTAGTGGGCTGCTTCAGGAGCTGGGGGAACGGGGACGGGACGGGACGGGACGGGACGGGAAGGGATGGGATGGGGGGACGGGTATGGACGGAGGGACGGACGGACAGGACAGGGGGGGGGGGGGAACGGACGGACGGACGGATGGGGGGGGACGGACGGACGGACGGACGAGGGGGGGGGGGGGGGGGGTTGACGCGCTGTGCAAAGAATGGTGCAGCACGGACGCCATCTTGTCTTATCAAAGTTGTCATTAAGATCGATCTTACTTTCAATTGAGTACATTTAGCGCAATAAGCCCAGTAAGGAACCACATTATTGTCGTGCTAACCAGGGGCAGGACAGCACTCTGGTCCACACAGCGCTTCGCTGCTACTATGGATTGTTCAGGAGTGTTCAGATGACGAATGGTGTGACCATACTGGTCTACTGGGCTAACAATAGCCTGCACATTTAGGACGGTGCAGTCCTGCATGGAGTCTGTCAGTGTTGGATACGTTCTGTAGCGTTGCAGGCCGGAGGTTGACTCAGACATTCCCTGTATTTAATCAGAGCTAAAACAATCTGCTGGCATTTGGCGGTCTCATGATGTTTGACAACAAATTTCAGTACGATATGGAAGGAAACATCCAGTTTGCAGTGACGCACTTGATGCTCTTATCGTCCAATCAGAATCCACCCCAGGGAGGGGGCCACACCCCTGTTGCCATTGGGCAAACGAGAGCGCCTTTCTGGGTAGGGGGTTGCCATGGTGACCTGGCCCCAGCTCCTGGGTTTGTGATGTTTCGGCAAGCTTTTATGCTCGCATGCACACAAAATCAGGCGGCCGTGCAGCCTCACGCACACGGGCACACGCATACACGCACATATAATGGTGAGGCGGCAATGACAAACTGCATTGATCTTTTTTCTCTGCCGGGACAAGGTTAAGGAATACTGTGAACGAGGTACCATTGGTTACTCCTCCATTGCAGCTGAGAGATGGCGTTGAGGACCTAGTAGGGGACGCTACGACCCACTACTAGCTGCCTGTGGCCATATGGTCACTGCCTCATCACCCACAGGCGCACACACGCACGCACCTTACAGTAATAGCAAAATAAATACATTAAATCGAAACAAGCATTTCACTATGAGATAGTGATCGTGTGGGTTGCCTGTGTTCTTTTATTCTCTCTCTCTCTCTCTCTCTCTCTCTCTCTCTCTCTCTCTCTCTCTCTCTCTCGTAGTTTGGGTGCTATGGGTGAGAGACACAGACAGAGAAGAGAGAGAGTAAGATAAATATAGAATGGATGGAAACAATAACAAAGAGGTGAAAGAAAGAGTTGGGGACGGACGGGGTGCACTAAAAGGTTTGTAGACCATTTTGTACAAATTAGCATATGAATCCCTTCTTCTGTTAACTTTTGACCGCAGTGAACGTGCAGAAAGGACAAGATACAAGATGCGGACATTTGTTGAATTTAAATCATAAAAAAAGTATATTACTTGCATGTAAATATTATTATAATAACTAATAAAACAAATCATATGATTTGTTTTATTAGTTATTATAATAATATTTACATGCAAGTAATAATAACGACAATGTGGACATCCCACAATTTTCTTGAATATTCCAACTGAATTTCACCTTTTTCATTGGAAAGGAGATTATGTCATCGATTTCAAGTCGCAGGCACATTGGACGGTAGAGTGGCACACATACTTTTAAGAGCGGTGCTGCCATCTTGTGGTAGCTTACAAGTATTACATCATGTACTCGACGTGAGATAGGAACATAACTGTGGGAGTGCATTTCCGTAAAAGAGTTGAGCAGAAAATAGACATTTACACACACATAGCCTTCACTGAATATTTAATCTTAAAAACTATACCAAAATACTGTTTTTGGTACAGCACTTAATTGTTATTGTTGGATTGGTTTCAGCTTCACCTGGAACTCACTTTGGCTAATACGGGCAATAATTG